>OZ038437.1:11123142-11206532 GCA_964036275.1 Litoditis marina | reverse complement strand
TATCAAGAGAAAAAGATAGAGATGGAGATCGGAAAAGACAGAGGGGAAAACAGAGAAGAAGCGAGGTAGAGAGAGAGAGAAGCTAGAGAGATGATACACAGTGAAAGCTGAAAGAAAGAGAGAGGGAGGGAGAGAAAATAGGAAGGTGAAATCTGACGTCATCAATATTTGACATCAAATCGATAGCCAATCAATAACTATATGTTGCATTGTTGCATATGAGATGTATCCAAAGGTATCTGTCTCGGCGCTCCCGTGTCAAAACATGTAAAGATTACACGGATTACGCGGATAAAAGAGAACGGATCGGGTTATCACACCCATCGGGAATATATTATACTAGGAGTGAATAGAAAGGTCATATAGAACGTGAGAAGTCAAGTGACACGTGAAAAAAAACGGGAAAATGACATACAACGGGAAAATGAAGAAGTAACGTGAACTTTGACTCTACAAAAAAAATGTAAAAACACTTCTTGGTTGAATAGATAGTTATCAATATAGGATAGCTGAATTTATCTAAAATCGTCACGCCAATTAGCTAGCCAAAACAAGATCATTATGCCTAGTGAAAGTCGACTAAACCAGAAATCTGTCACATCATAAAATGACAGCTTGATGAAATTTTCATTAGATATTTGGTGACAACTAACTAAAAAACCAGAAAAATTAATCAATAAGACACTGACTGAAAGTGAATCAGGTGAAGCATCACTGCCACTAGAAACTCGATACTTTTTGAAAGAAGAAATGAGAAGAAAGAGCGTTGAAACTCCTATTTAGGGTCGTGGTGGAATGGTGTAGTGGTTTAGCACCACTCGAAGGGTCACACGTTCGATCCCCATCACTGCCCAACCAAGGAATTCATCCCTTCGTGGGCGACAAATTGGCAGTAGAATGTCTACGGAAGTTGAGGCCTCCCCTGGTGCTCCGTGGCTGGATGGGGATGGTATAGTCTGTTTCACGCACTTATAACCCTCTACAGTAATCCGCGCAAACTTCCAGGTTCGCGTTAGGTAATTTGATGTTTCAAAATAACTTAAATATCGCGCGCAGCGCGAAGCGCTGTGCGAGATTTGTCTTTGGTCCGGCTAATGCGCGCTTTCATTTTTTTAGTTCACTCTCAAAAAGGTCCAACTGTGCAAATCAAAACTTTTTGTGATTTGCTGATTTTCTATGGCACATTTACAAGCTATATTCAAAATGTGAACGAAATTGATTAAGTTTGAGCCGAGTTATGACGTTATGCGCTTCATGCAGACCGCCAACTTCCGCCGTGTATCTGTCTGTCTGTCTGTCTGTGTTGGTGCGCACTCCTGGGGAAATTTTTATGTGTGAACCGATTTGACTGAAAATTTGGGACACGATAGATATCCCACTCAAACCTTGGGGGCGCAAACTTTTTTTCGAAAAAAATAATTTTTCATTAAGTTATAGGTCTTTGAAAATGTCTCTGCGTCTCTTCATTTCGTGCACTCTCTCGCCCTCTCTGTCGCGGTAAATCAAATTGCGTTATAACTCAGCTCAGTCCTAACCAATTCAAGTAAAATTTGGAGTATGATACCACGACATGAACTGACATTGATTCAGATGTAAGTCTTCTACTGATGACGTCATCGAGGATTCTGGAGCTCGGATGACGTCATAATCGAAAAGTGCAAAGTTGATGTCACATATATTTTCAAATGATGTTTATATCTTAGGAAGGGTCAATTAACGGTGAAACTCAATCTAAGAGTGACGTATTCTGGGATTCTGGAGACCAGATGACGTCATGTTTGAAAAGTGCAAAGTTGACGTCACATATATTTTCAAATGCTGAAAATATCTTAAAAATGGTATATTAACGATAGAACTTTATCTAAATATGACTGATTCTGGGAATCTGAAGGGCAGATAAAGTAAGTTTCCAGAACTGCAATGTTGACGTCATATTTTTTCGAATGATGGTAATACTTGACAAGTCATTCATTAAGAAAACAATTTTATCTGCACCGTACAGATCAAACCACATACCTACGGCATGTGTACAAAAAGAGAAAAATTCATGAAAAAGTGGGGGCCCAACGACTGTGAGATTTGTCTTCTGCTGTGCGCCGCTTAGACAGCTACTCTCAAATGGAGCAGCTACTGCTACAAAAACCGGAAAATACTTATATACTCAAGTATAACTGTTCATTACGAACATACAAAAGTCGTAAAATATTTTTTCAAACCTGTAAACTATAATATACAAATCACAGATGTTAACTCAACGTAGTCAACTATAGAGATTCTGGTTTTGTACACAATGATTTGCAGTTTTGGTCCTTACTTGTTACTCTAGGTGCTATAACACTTGGCATATTATTCAACAGTTGTTCTCTCCTTTACAGCTGTGACTTGTAGATTCTAGTTTACAGGTTTGAAAAAATATTTTACGACTTTTGTATGTTCGTAATGAACAGTTATACTTGAGTATATAAGTATTTTCCGGTTTTTGTAGCAGTAGCTGCTCCATTTGAGAGTAGCTGTCTAAGGGGCGCACAGCAGAAGACAAATCTCACAGTCGTTGGGCCCCCACTTTTTCATGAATTTGCTATTGTGTTTTCTACCTTTACTTCTACAAACTCTGAAAGTTTGAAACCAAAATAATAATTTATTCATTAGAAAAACCATCCTGAATATTTTACAGATTACTGTCGAAGGACATTGACTGGTGAAACGGACTATAGGCCAAATTCAGTCTGCCTTACCGAGTTTCCCTCTGAGACTGTTGCAAGTTCCGTAGGGAACTTTGAAGAACAGGGGTAACTTTAACTTTTAACTTTATAGATTTGTTTAAAAATAGTCTTTCAATGAATGAAAATGTTTCTCTGACGGAAAATCAGTACATTTATGGAAAAGGGAATAAGACACAATAGAAGGGTAGAGTTCCCACACAGAAAGTTCTTTACGAAAAAATTGACTTCTACAAAAGAAGGAGGTAAATTGACGTCTAGAAACTCTTTAAAAAATTAGTTACACCTACAGTAAATTATAATTTTATACAGAACTAATACCAGATCAATACTTCTTAGGGGGGCTGTCGGTTGGCAATACAAAACTAACACACTATTTATTGAAACTGAGACGGAATAGTTTATACATTTTCTAAAACTCAAGCAATCCTAGTAAACTACTGAAATACTAGATCAATACCCTCTAGGGGGTTGCCAAATGACAATCGCTTGCGCTCTTTATTGTTCCCACACCACAGAAACTAATGCAGTGAACGGCTGCTGCAAAAACGCTGTGACGTGTCGCCAAATATCGGAAAACGTTGCCAATTAGACGCATCGGTGCAGAAAAGATAGGTATTGATTTTTTGCTCCAAATAACAAAACAAGTTAATAGTTTCAACAACTTGAGGAAATACGACATACAAAAAATGGAAAATTCAAAAACGCTGCGAAAACGCTGTGACGTGTCACCACGTATTGGAAATGTTGCCAATCAGAGGGGAACAACCAGTGGTGTGCAAAACATGGGTATTGATTTTTATCTAGAGCAACTAATGATATGATTAGTGTACTAACAGTGGTACAGAAACAAGTTATTGACTTTTCATGACGAATAAAACTGTGGAAAATAGGAACATGATCGAGAGGATAAGTGGTAATATGAAAATTGAGAGATTGAGAACTTATCGTGTGGATCTTATCGAGATGACCTCTGATAGCTTCGTCCTTATAAGGGAGCCTCACCTGCGATAGCTGAGAGTCGGGATGGCTAATCGCGCAGCGTTATTTTGATATATTTGTATGCGCACCTTTTGTTACATAACTATGATGTATAGCAAACTTTTGCATTGAGGTTATACATCACATTTCACACACCTCTCGAATAAACATTTCTTGCCAACAGTTGTACATGTTATTAATATACCGCTACACCGACCAATATAAGCTACACCACGGAAAGTGGATGTGATAAACTTCAACACAGGTTACAAAATACCTTGCATGAGACTTATTCTTTCCGATGAGTTAAAAATCTTCGTCAAAAAGAATAGTATTGAAAGCGTTTTAAATATGTTGTACAATTTTTTCTCCTCTACCTCTCTCCATCAGAACCGAAAAAAATGGTACTGCCATTTTTGAGAAAATGTACAAAATCGTTTTTGAAATCTCGCATTCTGTGCACAAAAACTAATCTGCGCAGCGCTACGCGCTGCGCGCGATGGATAAATCAACAGTTTTCACGTTTTACGTGTGTTGATCTATGAGGGTAAATGCAAGAAAGCCAAAGTTGCGAAACATCTTCTTCTATTTACGACCTCTCCCAATGAGTCACGTGTGTGTGTGTGGCTGCCTCGTTTTATTACCGTGGTTAGTGTCGCATTTTTCTAACAATATCCCGGCCAAAACCGGTTTTTCGATGAAAATTGGCAACACACGCGCGAGAATAACAAACTTAGGTGTTCTAAAAAAATCGAATCGATTAAAAATAAACTTTTCTTGAAATTTTACGTCCAAACGCTAGACGAAAATGGGGAAAATAAACAAATCTAACAACGAAATTTCAATTTGCGTTACTTTCAATCGAAACACTGAAACGTGAAACATGAAACAGTCACACACACGATTGTACAAAACTTTCGAATCATGAGTAACAACAGGCTGAGTAAAATTCTGCAGTCAAGAAAAAGTTTCTATAAGTTGGAAATATGAAAGGGAACAAAAGCTCAATTTACGAGAACTAGAAAATATCGGGTGAAAGTAAAAATCTACGTGAAAAGTATGAAACTGATGAAAGATTGCAACGGCCAGGTGTGCAGAGAACATAAATAAATCTGCAACTATCACCTAGCAACCAACTTAGTTCCATTTATATATCAAAATTATGTATTATTAAGCATCAAAGGAAAGGAAAATTTAGGTAGAACCAAATATCAGAGAAAGACACTGAACCATGAATTCATGACGTGCTCAATTGTACGGTTAATATAAAGAATCGATAATGACGTAAATTGATTCAAATCATAAAAAGGCGCCAAAACGCCCGAGGCGCGGGTGGAAATTGGACACCAGCCAACTGTTCGCTAGGTACCAGCTGATCGTTAGTGTAATAGAAAACAATCAAATATATATGACAACAAATATACGAAATTTCTCTGCGCTCTCTCATTTTGCGTGAACTCTACGACTCTAACCATACATACCATACACGTGGTAATAACAAGCTGCACACGTGTTTAAAAGGAACGTAATTCAGGCTATTCATTTTCACTCGATTAAAACGGCGAATTGTGTGAAATCTCAAAATACCGAAACCCCGAAACGTATGTGTGTTTCTATAAAAAGCTTGTACTTTTCCGCTTTTTCTGTTATAGTCCCGGTCATTCCTACTGAGACTTGGCGGCGAGCCAATGAATATTCCAAGCAATTTTTCACCACTTTAGAGTTTTTGAATAAACTGCAAATCGCCGTTAGAGGTTGAGCAGTTTCATAAGAGCGAGTCACTGAAAAAAATCTTTGGAAAACTTGTATCTGATCTAGGAAGTGGCCATCCAAAAATCTTGGCTCGATGCCAATGGGTCTCAGTGGCAGGGGAGGGCAGATATGGCTCGGCAAACCAAAAAAGTCAAGGAGCGGGGTCGTTTTGGTGTGGAAGGGGTTGAAAATTGCACGTTTTTGGCAACTAGGACGAAACAGCGCTCGAAATTTTCCGTTTATTTGTTGAAATTTGCCTTTTTCATTTTTAAAAGGGAGGGGGGTCGTATTGTACTCTACGTCAAACCATTTTCTGGCCGCCCATGCTCAGTGGGAATGAAACGAACTATAGCATCACATGTTTCGGATCCGAAAATCAACCGAACACAACGCTTCAAGTGTAACGTAGACAGATCTATCATTCATGAAAATCTCGGAATAATGAGCCCGAACAAATAAGTCAACAACAGGTGGATTTATGTGCTGAATGGACTGGATGAACGATTTTATTATGGAGTTCATCGATTTTTCATAATATTAAAAAAATCGTCCTTTTTCGTGATAAATTATTTTATATAACAATCACAGATTAGGAATGAATCTAGGAAACTGTGTGTGCGGAAAAAAAACGTAACAAATTCGAAAAAGTTTTTCTTCAAATTTTTTCTCCGAAATTCAATGATCTCCTACATATAATATGACGAGGCGCGATCTGTCGAAAATTGACCATTTCTATTTGCGAATCAATCAAATTGTGAACAGAGCGAACGACTAGAAAACCGAATCGAAATAGGACTATCTTGTCATCTCGAATGAAAATCCACGTGAAAAACGTGGACACTCTTCGGAAGCATAAATGCTACGTGGAAAAATCCAACAAACCTAAATTTGAATGGAATTGTTCAACAGGGCCAGAGAAAAAGATGATTGGATAGGCATTCCTTATTGATTTATTGATTGATCTATCGATTTTTGAATTTTTAGTGATCAATCAATTCCTACCATGGTCTACATTTGTCGAAATACTTGCCTACTGCCGCGGGGTACTTCATTGAAAATTTCAAGGACGTGCGCGTAGAACAAAGAATATGCAAATTAGTCGCGTTTAAAGCGAGAATGGGTAGATGTCAAATAATTGATTCGAGGTCAAAGTTTAGAATGGGAAAAAATTTCGATGAACCAGGAATTTTTACAACATATTCTTATAAAAATGAAATGTGGAAACTTGAGAAAAAGCTAGATGTAAAAATGCACATTTCCATGTACAATAGTTCAGGGACAATACTTTCAAAAAACTGCATAAATCAATAACGTCCTTCACGTAAAAACGATGATATCTACCTTAATTGAGTGACAATTTCAAACTTGATGATTTTATCTGTCGAAATAACGACACTGAAGGCCGAGAGACGTCTTAATTCACTGAAAGGCCAAGGATAATCTCTAAAATTACGTGGATCATGAAATATACGCGAATCGCCTAATTGGGAAAATCGATATTTCCACGTTTTCGTGACAATTTTATTGAACGACTACGTATTCCATGAAAAAGAGAAAGTAATAGGATTTGTCTACCAAACTGATAAAATGGGTTCAACCCCAATAGAGAGATAAGCAATTCAAATGACACCCAAAAAGACAAAAAGTTAATATGTCAAGTTGAAAAATCAAAATTTTCTCTTTCCGTGTAATAATCTCAATAAACAATGACATTATTTTGTTTTCGTTTATAACTATTCATATTATGAAGTTAATAGGATTTGCCTACCGAGCTGATAAAATTGGTTCGATTCCAATAGAGATAAGCAATTCAAACGACACTCAAGTAGACCAAACAAAGAAAGTAATGATATCATAAAATGGAATGACGGAGCCTCAATCAAATAAACGAAATAAACCGAATCATCTCATTTTTAGTATATCAAGTTCTGGAGTAATCATTACTTATCGTTTTCTTATTTTTATTTATAAACAAAATAAAAATTACGGGTTGCTCGCTAGGACAAACCATTCAACTAACTTTTCTCTATTCTGAAATTCAGAACTACACTCAAACTAGAGTAATTTTCTATATACTACTAGTATTTAAAGATTTCACGGAAAAATTGCCGTTATATTCATCAGAAGTGTAAGAGTTTTATATAAAATAGTCAAACTAGCCTAAGAAATGGACCAACAACGAGAAAGAAACTAACTATAGTCATGGAATATCCGTAATTTATAGGCATTTTGGTATAATATGGGTATTTGATTCACTTACAATACGTGTAACTTTTCTGACATGATTCAACTAAAACTTTGACCATTTGTAAAAACCACCTTATTTTGATATTGACTGATGCTCACTTTAGCCCGATTTTGAAAGGGGCATGCTCACTTTTTGGGATAATGTTACTGATTCTAGATGAAAATAAAAACATTTCGTGTTTTTCAATGAGATATGCTTACTTTTTTGGGATGTTCATGCTCACTTTTTTCGACCTGATGTGAACCTTTTTTACGTATGACTCTGACAAAACGAGTGGGTGACCATTAAGCTCAAATGCATTAAGCTAAAACAAATAATCCAAGTTTAAGCATCAACAGAAAGTTCAGAGTATCCCAGTGGATAGTTTACATGAATAAACTACGTTTGTTAAAATTTGGAGCAAAACCATTCATACAGTTTTCAATAGAAGACCGCTCAATGTGTTCAAGCTTAATCGTCACCCACTCACAAAACACATAAGAAACCCGTAAATCTTATAGCAGCTGTGCGTCAAAATTTGAATTCTCCAATGGCAAACAAATGCGTGAAGAGCGCCGCCAATTTACATACACAGATGTTCAATTCCAACAAGAAATGCTAAAAACTGTACAAAAACATTAAATATAAAATATATATATATATATATAAACATATCACTATAAATCATACATGTTGTAGTATTTTTGTGTGGAAGTCCAGAAAGAAACCGAAATTTACATACACAGATGTTCGAGTCTGGGAGGGAGAGTGTGAAAAAAATGGAAAAAAGTGTATACTTACAATAATATTATTATAAATCAATATTTGCATATTATGCATACTAACACGATTATGGTTTTTTAAACACACCAATCTCATATTCTTTAAAATCTTTGTTTGTTCAGGATCAAAGAAAACAAAAGACTATGCACTAAATCTAATAGAAAAAGTAATACGAGTACATGGTTTAGAGAAAACAGAAAGTAAAGACTTTTCTACACATTTCTATCCCTCCTTTAAATCGCTAAAAATCGGGCGCCAAAACATAAATAGCAAGTGATTACGCAGAAATGAAACGTGAAAATGACGTGAAAAGTCACGTGAAAGACATGAAAGTACGTGTAAATCAATAGAGACCAGCTGGTTGTCAATCAAAATCACAACCACCCGCACATGAACATTTATGTAATTGGAGTAGTTCGGAAGTGAATTGCGAGAAAACGCGACGCGTGACGCATGCGTCGCGTGCGGCTGGCAATAACATGAATACATGCAAGGGCAGCCGGGTTACTCTAACTAGAGAGAGAGAGAGAGAGAGAGAGAGAGAGAGAGAGGAGAGAGAGAGAGAGAGAGTAGGGAGAGAGAGAGGAATGAAGAGAGATAGGAAGGGAGAGAGAGAGAAAAAGAGAAAGAGAGAGGAAGAAAGAGAGAGAGAGAGCGAGAGAGAGAGAGAGGGGGGGGGGGTGGGGTGGGGTGGAGAGAAGAAGAGAGAGAGAGATATATAGACACATAGAAAGAAAATCCACGTCACTATTTGTCTAGTTCCGCATTTTGCAAGCTGGCACTTCTACTTTAGGAGAAAACGCGTAAACAGCTCAGAGAGAATGATGAAGTATCCAAGGAATAACAGATAGCTTACAAACAAATTCTAGTAAAAGCGTAGATCATGTCTAGAACTTGAGAGAGGAAGAAAGAGAGAGAAAGAAAGAGAGAGCGAGAGAGAAAACTGTAGAACTCTAGTAAAAGCGTAGATCACGTCTAGAATCTGAATTCTGAAAATTCAAAAACTTGTTTTACTCTACACAGCAGAAAGAAACCCCACTAGCAAGTGCAATTGTGCGTGCGCTTTTTATCGACGTTAAAAGACCTTTTCTCTTTTTAAAACACAATAATTGATTGATTATGATTTATTGCGCATACAAAAGCGCAAAAAAGTGAAAGTAAGGAGCTGGTAAAACTATCAGCAAACACCCTTTTATCAGCCTTTTCCTTCCAAATCAGCAAATCAAAGTAGGAAATAAACATTAATTTTTCAACATAAAACTTTTGTAAACTTTGAAAAAGCTCAGAAAATGGTGAAAAATGTTACCTCAAAATATGATAATTGTGTCCGTCGACGTCGAAATTGAAGTGTTTTTGGGCGAAATTGTCGTCCTGGATTTGCCTGTAAACATATAAGAAATGACCAAATCTTTGATCTTCTGATGATCTTTGCAGGTTGATCTTTGATCTTGGCACACATCGTAATTCGCGAACTTCGAACAGAATTCAATGGGATCAAACTACAAACAGACACAGCGGGATAGAACAACATACACCGTATATAGTCGTTGCCCACGGAAAGGCGGGAGGGTACTGTATATCTCACTTTCCGCTGTGTACGCACACATGTCTTCGATTCCAAAGTTTGCCGGTTATGTGCACTAATAGCGCAGTGGTTAGCGCCCTGCCGCGAATATTTTCCTCGCAGGTTCGATTCCGGCGAGAGACAGAAATTTATGAATTTGACACGCACTATAGTCATGGTTATAGAAGAGCGAACCGTGTACGTGTGACTGGAAAATGTTTATAGTGAGTGCCAAATTTATAAATTTCTGTCTCTCGCCGGATTCGAACCTGCGAGCAAAAGTTTTGTAGCATGGCGCTAACCACTGATTAGACCACATAATCGTCCTTCTTTAGACCGACCGTTTGCTGTCTCCGTTGGGAATTGAAGACTACGCCTGTACTCCACGAAATACGAAGTCCAGCTGGGATGATTGCGCTGTCTGATATATGCTCGGACGTTACGTTAAATGCCAACGGTCGGTTTTTGTAGTTTGATCAACAGCTAGAACCCGATCACATACCTTTGTTTACTAATACCCCAGGCAACAAAAATTTGTTTACAAACACCAAATACACAACAAATAAACAACAAACAACCTATTTACCTGTATTCCACAAAATACGAAGTCCAGCTAGGATGGTTTCTCTGTCTAATATAGGACCGAAGTACGCTAGATGCCAGCGGCCGATTTTTGTAGGATCGGTTCAAAAACTCGCGATACGGCCTCAACAACAGGCGCAGCAGCATACGTTGAAAACCTATGGACAACATTTCATAAAACAAACAATTAACAATAAACAAATAAACAAAAACAAATTTGAAAAACATCTGTGCCTTGTATAGGATGCGAAACGACCCAAGGTCGTAACACTTGCTGATGCTACAAGAAACACTATGGTCTTTTCCATTCGTACTGAGACTCCTACAGTGGGATTTTGAAACTTCCAAGCCGTTTTGCTCACTTACTTTTGATCTGAGGAGTTGAAGATTTTCGTACCTCATTCTCGTACTCAGGGACAGTGAATATACGGGAGAATTTTCCATAAACTTCATTTTCAGCTTCAAAACAGCCTTAGGAAAGTTTGTAAGGTACTGTAGGAGTCTCAATGGGAATGGTGTAAACTATAGCAATAGGGATGGACTACACCTTCATTGTAGTTTGAACCCATTACACCGATTTCGTATAACCGATTTCGACCGAAATGCACAGGGATCAAACTACAAAGACAGCTCAATAGGGCAACGTACACCGTATGAGCTTGCTTTGAAAAGAGTGAACCCATACACCAGTAAAGTGGTCCGAATAGTCAGAAAAATCCGGAAAACGGACTATTTTTTAGCCGGAAGGAAGAAAATCGGTGTAGTTTTCATTGAAAATCCTTAATTTTCCTGTGTGTACTTCTAATAACGGACTACTCTTTGTCGCTTAGTGGCACCTTACTGGTGTATGAGTGAACCATATACGCAAGGATCCTAATTGTATTCAATTGTAAAGCCAACTTTATAAATTTTCAAACATTTGTACTATTAGGGAAAATCCAAAAATACTCATTTTCTAATGTGCAGTTTGTATTTTTAGCGATGCAGTTTGAAGTTCTTGTTTCAATTGTGATGTGCTGATCAGACTACGCCTCTACAACGCTCTATTGGAAATACACCATGTTCTATAGATATTTGCCGTTTGCTTCACGTAGTTCAATGTAGTACATTTTGTCCGTTAATTTCGTGTTTATTATACATAATAAATATTAAATATATATACTTGCATCTGAAACGTGTAGGAATACAGTGTTGCACTCTAGTTGATCAAATTGATAAAACATCAGGTAAGTACAACTTTCTTCGAACAAACTATAAAAACAGTTCAAACTACAAAAACAGATGATTCATCAGGGAAGCCAACAGCCTCACGGTGCAACGCACAAATTGAGTGTATATTCGAGTCTTAATGCTAATCTTCACATGAAAATTGCAGAAACTTTGCATCCAGCGCAAAATTTCAACCAAGACATGAAAAAGTAGGAATCGAAAGCATGAAAGAAAGTTACTAAACGAAGCAATCACAAGACTGAAAAAAGGACTAATAGAGAGCCTTTTCCAAACTTTAGACTACTTCAATGTTGTACAACGTACTAGGTATATAAGCAAAGATGAGCAGGTAGCCGAAAAACGTGAGCAAGGTTGGTTAGACAGAAAATGGAACAAGAAAACATAATATTCGAAAAGTGCCACAGACGAGAGAAAGTGAAACGGTTGATAATACAGTTGCCCTTTAGTACACAGCAAAAAGCGTGACAAAGTCAATCTTAACAAAGTTCGAACCCAACTTGTTTTGCAAGGTGCTGCCATGTACCCTTCTCAGCTTTTTTTCAATCGCAAACAATGAAACTTTCAAGTCTCAGCAAGCGGGGGTTTTCCTAGTGAAAACCCCGGGTACACGAGCTTCCTACCAAGATGTTCTTTTTCCATCTTGGTTGACCACCTTATGCAAATCCAACTTGGCTTCAGACTTCCGATCGATAATACAATATACCTAAACAACACAAATCAATGATGCACATGAATTTAAAACCAATCACAATTACAATTTTCCGGAACAGTACTATATCACAACAACGTGTCACAAACAAAAGTGTGGGATCCAAGAAGTAGGATATGTGTGGATATGAATGTATAAACGTATGAATGAATGTGTATGATTGAATAAACGTATGAATATTATACTTACATTATATAAAACAATGTATCACAATGTTGGTACGAATGTTTAAGGCACTCTCTGTACATATAACACAACTAAGACACTGTATTTGTAGTTCTATGAGAAAATCAATAAATAAAACGTGAAATGGTCTACTATAAACCATGCTACGACGGTCGAGCAAGTCATTCTCACGAGTAGCTCTCGCGCCTTCCCATGGGAAAGGTCAACGATCACGGGAACCTCTCACGAAACTGTTGAAAACTACCACTAACCGCACGGAGTGATGAAGGAAACTATATAGTAGAGACAAACATCGTTGAACTTCTAAACAACTGATGAACGGGACTGAGAAAGTGTCGAAATGGGGCTAGAAATTAATCGATATCTTGGGAAAATCAATATCTATCAATCGCTCGTTAAATTCAATCGATATATCGATTATCGATGTTCTATGACCTCATCATCTGAATCGGAATCAACATCCTCCTTTGCTTGGGTTCGCGCCGACTGGTTTCGTTGAAGCGTATTACGCTGGTTGGCCGGTTTCACTGAAAGAATATAGTCCGTTTCACACAGCCGTAACGCTTTACAGTACTCCTTCAAAGTGATTTTTAAATGTACTTGAATGAAGACAGCGTTACTGTATGCAGGCAGTAGTAAAGATGTCCAAGTACCAACAAAAATTAAAACAGAACTACTTTTTGGCCAATACGGGGAGAAATCGCCTATTTTCATTTTGAAAAAAGAAAAATCGAGAAGTGGTACGTAATTGAGCGAAAAAACGCGCTCTTTTTCGTAGAATATTTAAACCTTACTGGTACATAACTGTATGGAGAAAGTATAAACTACGAAACCCCGCTCACCAGTGATGATGAGATTGTGCGGGCGCTCAAAATCAAAACTGATAATTATTCAAATATTAAATGATACTACAAATTCAAATTTAAAATAAAACTATATAAAAAACCGGCTCACCGGTGATGATGAGATTGTGCGCGTTGGCGACCATCATATCCGTCACCTGATCCAACGTCTTTCCGCCCACGTCGATGCCGTTCACCTCGAGAACCTGAAGCAAACAATTGCAACCATACACAAGTAAGGTCTGACTGTTCGACAAAAAGGAGTTCGTTTTAAGATTGAAACGTACGAATATTAAATAATTTGCACTAAAAATTGACAAATTTCTTGCATTCGGCAAAAAAAATAGTCCATTTTCAAATGTATTCTGACTATTCGGACAACCTTACTGGGGTGTGATTGCAACTTGAAAGTTAAAATAATAATAAAATATTTATAATTCTGGAGTTCACACGTGAGTCAGCCGTGTAAGCTTGTAACCGTGCACCACTTAGGTGTCTCCTATAGAAGTGAGCCCGTTTTTCATAATACATTGGTGAAAAATCACTATTTTATATCGAGAAAAAGTAAATTTCCCGACTTTGGTCAAAAGTCCAAAAGAGAGTCGTTTAATAAATATTTCCCACTGCGCGGATAACTACTGAAGTACGATTTGACTTTTTCAACACCACCCACTTTATCAACCACCAACAACCGCCTATTTGAACATGACCTTTCCTACTATAAAGAGAGAGCAAAGATCAAAGAGCAAACACCCACCTCATCATTAACTCCCAGCAGCCCCGTGGACTCTGCCAGTCCTCCATCTACCAGTCGAGAGATGAATATTCCTTGCACTTTGGCCACGCCCCTTTCGGTAAGACGCACCGATGTACCGTCTCTGGAAAATGAAAGGATATTACTAATATAATTTTACATTTTATGAACACCCAGAAAGTGAACCGATCGCAACGCTCGAAAACAAAACTTCTTCATGCATCTGTCACCCTCTAAAATGTCGTTTTCGAATATAAACAGGTTACTTTACCAAGAATAGTTAGTCTTCACCAGACCGATTACTGGTAAATCTACCGGCTTCATACACCAGTGAAGCTGTCCGAATAGCCAAACCCCAAATATTTCCACAAATCGACCCCTTTCCGACCACATTCGCCTATTTTTGATACAAAACTATATAGTTTCCCACAATCCAAAAAACTTACCTGATATAGAACCCGAGTGGCCGATCCTGTCCATGTTTACACAGTCGCACACGTCGATGCGCTTCCGGTACAATGTCCACGTCTATGATGGCGGATACCTGGAGAAAGACGACGTGAAATTTTTTGAAAAAATGTTTTCATTTCGTTAAAGTTTTATCAAGATACGAATATGACATAGGAAGGCTGCGCCACGGAAATTCAAAAAGGCCCCCTCAGCTGTATTCACGTCCGTGCTTGACAAAGTGTGAAAACTTGTAAAAGTTCATAAGAAGAGAATACTTGATTACTTGACACCACCAAGAAACTGGTAAGAGATTTCAAGTTCAGATCATTCAATGACGAGCGGTGAATACATATATAGAGCAAAATGTACAGTGAATATCGATTATTTACCTGTCTAAAGTCCTCCGGGTTCGATATGGAATAGTTTCTCTTGGGCGGTTTTTGGACAGTGATCAGCGAAGAAAGGCCACCACGTTTTCTGGAAAAGTAACAATTCATCGTTTCGAGAAACTGAGCAAATTTAGTCCTTCAACCCGAAATAATGGAACTTAGATGATTATATATTGAGAATGGGTCATATTTGGAAAAACAGGCACGCCCGTATAAAACATGCCAGATGATGAAATTGATAAAGCAGATAACTCAATAATACAAATCAATAACCAACTTGTCACTATCCGTTCCGTATCCGTACTTCTCCTCCCACGATTCGCCCTTCCGTTGGATCAATAACCGGAGAGTTGGACGGGCTGACTCGAACGATTTACGCAGATTCTGGAAATAAACACAATTTAAAGAAAAGGCAGAAGGAAAAATGTAGATAGAGTAAAGTAGTTTCTCATGGCTCCATGGGATATTTACACACACCAGTAAGGTCCGACTAAGTGACAAAAAGTAGTCTGTTTCCAGATGTAAACACGTGAAAATTTAGGATTTTTCATCAAAAGTAGACCGATTTCACTCCTTTACGACTAAAAAGTAGTCCGTTTTTCGAATTTTTCTGACTGTTCGGACAACTTTACTGGTGTGTGGATATTTACCAGGCAGATTTGGTTCATTTCTAGCCGCGTGTACCCAAACTACTTATTTTAGCTACCATGGCGACGGTATATAATAAATATGCGATTCCAACCTTCGAAAACCCCAATAACTTTCGTCGGAAAAGCAAAAGACTCAAACGGATCTCACAAATTACATATTACATTATTTTGGCGATAGCTTTGCCAATTTAGCAGATATCAACCACAATCAAATGCTAAATACCTATTACACATTACAAACTATTACAAAACTCACTTCATCATTGGTAATCGGCAGCAGGTCCCCCAGGGTACTGGTATAGCAGAGGGTAAACGGGACTGACTCTAGATGATGCAACTTCTCTACTAGTTTTCTGAAAAGGGAGAATTGTACCAAATGTCCAGAGAATGAGATACAAATTGTCAAACACCAGTAAGGTCCGACTAAGCGACAAAAAGTAGTCCACTTTCAGATGTGAACACAAGAAAATTCCTGATTTTTCATCAAAAGTAGACCTATTTTCTTCTTTTCGGCGAAAAAGTAGTTCGTTTTTCGAGTTTTCCTGACTATTCGGGCAACTTTACTGGTGTATGCAAATTGTGCATAGAGAGATTGATTTACAGCCGAATCATAAGAATATAAACTACTCTCTTCTATCTCAATCTTTAACGTGACCGAATGATTACTGAACTGACGTTTCACTGATGCAAATTGCAATTTAAAAAAAATTTAAAATCCGAAATTTTATGTGGAAATGGAGAGATTGCCGTTCCCAAAATGAATAGGAAACATAGGTGCGAGACCCCGGTTATCCGACGGAAAACCCTTCATTCTGGTTGGGAGGGCCCACACCTTTCTCTGCATTTCTGGGTTTGCTGGACAGAGTTACGTAGGGTGATCTGTAACTTTTCGCCGTTTCGTTGGAGGGGATGTTCAACTCTTATAATCGTCGAATCGACACCATACGTAAAATACCTCCCAATTTCGATACTGATTAATGCTCACTTTTGCGAGATTTCGATCGACGCATGGTCACTTTTCGGACCACATACCTCTTAGAAACTAAGATTGGTGGCCAAAATACGGCTGTTTTAGTTACACATACTCACTTTTTACTGTTGTCCATGGTCACTTTTCTCGACCTGATTTGAAGGTATTTTACGTATGATCGACACCATCCTATCTATGATAGGAAAAAAAACGAACCTAAACGACTCGTATCCAGGTGTTCCCGAGTGTGTAGATAATGAAAATCTTCGCCACTCCGCGTCGAATTTGGACTTCACCTACAAACAAGAATGAAACGAATAAGGTTCCCGAGCGTAGGCCAAATTGTTTAAACTTAGATAAGGAGAGAACGCGGAGTGCTCTCGTGATGACGGAATCCAGCAATCAGTAATCAGTATTCAAGAGCACATAAGGAAGGTGGGCTATAGTCGCATACAAGTAACGGGTGAGCACTCTTCTTGACTTTGCATCGAAAATGTTCAATTGCTATTGACGAAAGCACATAGCATAAATGTGAAGTACCTGCAACAGCGCCGGCATATTCATCTGATGACTGTTGTGCAGCGGCGCTCGACCGCCCGAGCCGTGTTTGATGTAGTGCTGGTGAGGGGGAACCTGGGATGAAATACGAAAGGTAAGTACAAAGCATACGTGAAATAGTTTCGAATCGGGGCGAAACAAGTGAGCATGAGCATCTCCAAAAGTGAGCATGAGCAGCCCCGAAAACACAAAATAATAGTAATTTCTCCTAGAATCTTCAACATTTACCCCAAAAAGTGATCATGGCACAATCGGAATCGGGCAAAAGTGAGCATCAGCCAATATCAGAATAAGGGGGTATTTTACGTATGGTACAAAGACTACACTACAAAGTAAAAATCACGAAATAGTAGTTTAGAAAGAGAAACATTTACTTCTTGAAATCACTGTTCTCTTATTCTTTAAAACAACATGAAACAAAATGTTCTCAAACTTAAAGCATTATCTGGGTCTGCATGCCGGCCATTTTATTCCCAGAGCATGATTACATATCTGAAACCATTTTTAAACAACTTCATCAAACCCGAAAGCAAATATAAAACTTCAAGGTTGATAGTGTCTAATCGTATTATGAAATATGTCAAAAGCGAAAAGCAGAATAAATTCAACTGGCGCTTACCAATCATTGTGGGGGCGGACTAATTGGTTTCAGATTTCAGCCCGGACCCCGGAAGAAAAAAAACAGGGTAAGAGAATTCGTCTACCAAAAATCATCTACCAACTACCACAATTTGAAAGTAATAAATCTCTTCAAACTCATTCAAAATACTGACTAAATAAAATTATCGAACCTTTTCAGTGTGAACTTAGGCGTAAAAAAGCACATTCCAAGACCGAAATCTGTACTAAAAAAATAGCTGACTACTACACAGACCATTTAACGCAACCTCTCGCTGTACAAGACTTTCCTCACGTTTTCTTGAAAAATGTTTGTAAAATAAGGTATAAATCAAAATCAATAAAAACCCACCGAGTTCCTGCTATTTCCTGATCCTAAACTAGACGTGCGACCCTCCGAATGATAAGACATACACGGTTTACTTGACGAATTCGAAAACGAAATAGGGGGAAAACCTGGGAAGACTGAAAATAGACACAAATAACGAAAATCAATTAAAAACAGAAAGAAACACTTATAACTGACATTAAGTACCAGAAAAACCTGTTCTAGAAAACAAAATCAACAACTTGTTAAACTGAATGAGAAAACAAGTAGATCTGAGCAACAAAACAAAACACAAAGTAACAAACAATATACAAGATATAAACGGTTGAAAAACCGCAATTTGAATACAGATTACAGAAAATAGATCGATGAAAATATATTTAATTTTCAGTCAGACAGGCAAAATCAACAACAAACATCATAACGCCAGGCCGCGATCAATACGTATCACTAGAACAGAGAAGAAGGTATTTGAAAAGCTTCGATTATCATTAAAAGTAACTTTTCATGTTTTACGTATGGCCTCTCTTGAAATTCTCATTTAAACTAAACCGGATAAATTTCTCATCTTGAGCTAAAAATATGAAAGTCGATGAAAACATTTTTCTCAAGAAACATGAATACACGGCCAAGAAAGAGTAAAACCCGAATAATATAAACAACGTGAGACTGAAAACGGCTCAATAACAAGACATTCTAATCATAAATACGCCTACAAAGCTACAAACTACCATTGTGAGAGAAAATAACCGGTAGATTGTTGACATTTTTCTCAATCCCTAGAGAAAAGGTTCAAGATACCTCATGATTCTTGAAGGTGACGTAACCACGTGACCTACGTGAATTTAAATATCGATTTCTAACTTCTAACCATTCTATTCGTCATCAGAATCGTCCAAATCAATACCGTCCATGTCCAAATCCTGAAAGACAATTCTTATAAAACCGCACAACATACTATCACATCATGTGTCATTTCAGTTTACTTACTAATCACGACAGTATCATATGTGAAATACCCCGTCGAAATGGCACTGACCGACGCCTATTTCTGGCATCTTTCTATCTTTGACGATCTTTTTTAGAAGTGAAAAGTTCTAGAAACGCAATAAACGAGACAAATAATCACTTTTGCAGGTCTATCATAACCATTCTTAGGGTTACGCACGATCATTTCAGTTGCCCTGACATTGAACTATTTTACCTATGGACAGTATACTCCTCGTGGAACTCGTGGTTTTTTTGAATGCAGGTAAACGTAAATACGGAATATTAACAGAGAATAGACTAGCCCCAGTAAGGTGATACTCTACAGTCGTTAGCAAAGGAAATAGCACCAACCATAGGTAAAATAGTTCAATGTCAGTGCAACTAGAATGAACGTGTGTAACCTTAAAAAGTGGCAAAATATCCCTACAAAAGTGGTAACCTCCTTCGTTTATCGCGTATCATGCAGTTTTCGCTTCTAAAATGAGCATAAGTTTCAGAAAACAGCTAAAAATGAGCATGGGTCGCCATTTTAACGGGGTATTTTACCTATGGCCATACACTCACAATGCCTCGCATTAGCCGGTGGGTCACGGACCTTTTTGCTAGAAAAAGGGGTCCCAGTAGTTTTTAATTTTGAAATTTTATCAAAACACTTAATTTTATGTGTTTTTGATGGAGAGGGGGGTCCCGGATGGAAATGGTCAGGGGTGTCCCGGTTTTGCTGGATTCGGTCCAGTGTGTTGTGAGTGTATGCCTATGGCACCAACTACAAGCTACAAACCTCAGCATCGAACAGCGACTCGTCAATCTCCACTGATTCTTCCAAAAGGGCCACATCGGATAGGTTGAGGGTGGCATCCTTCAGGAACAGGTCGCGACCGGTTAGTTTGCCGGCCAGGGCCGCTTCTCGTTCCTGCAAAAAAAGACTTGTTTCAATCACTTCACACATGCCAGTAAGATGTGGCTCTTCTACAAAAAGTAGCCATTTTATTATTATTTATTATTTATAATTCATAAATGTATGATTCATACACATTCACGCATCAAAAATAGGCCAAATCTCTCGATTTGATTGGAGCGAAAAGGGAGCCCGTTTTCGACTTTTCTGGCTATTCTGTCAACTTTATACTTTACTGATGAGTGGAAACAATAAAGCGGAATTTCAACTTTGCACTTGCAACCAAAAACCAGTACGATCCGACTAAGCGACAAAAGGTAATCCTTTGCAGATGTGAACACGTGAAAATTTGTGATTTTCCCATCAAAATTAGACCGGTTTTCTTATTTTCGGCGAAAAAAGTAGTCCGTTTTCGATTTTTTATGACTGTTCGGACAACTTCACTGGTGTATGCTTGCAACTTGAAGCTAGTCTTTGAAACACTTGACAATCACACCCCAGTAAAGTTGTCCGAATAGTCAGAAAAAATTGAAAAAACGGACTTTTCCACCGGAAAGAAGACAATCGGTCTACTTTTGATGAAAAATCATAAGTGTTCACTTGTTTACATACGAAAACGGACTAATTTTTGTCGCTTACTACAAACTACACTAGAAGAAAACGTCATTGGTGCGATGTCACGGCTAGCTCACCGCGATATTTGCTTAAAAATTTTCAAATTAATTCGAAAATCATCACGAGACGACCAAGGACCTGTCACTTTCTGCAGGAGTACGAACAATGAACAATAAAACAGAGAAACCGTGGAATACTACTAGAAGCCCATAGGCGTCTATGATCGGGCGACATCACACCCCAGTTAGGCAGTTAGAGTTGCCCAAATTGCCAGAACAAATACTAAAACGGGCTACTTTCTTACTTTTTCGCCAAAAACTCAAAAACAACAAAATCGGTCTATTTGCTATGCAGAATCATTAATTTTCAGCGTTCCCATCTAAAAACAGACTTCTTTTTGTTGAATAGTCGAATATTAGTGGTGTATACGTCAATGATCGGGGCGACACTGCCTATCGAAATGCGAGGAATTCAAAGACGCCAATGACGCATCACAAAACACGGCCGCAATGACCATTCATGAAATTGTTGCAGTCAGGCGTCACAGCTTGTTTAATTGCAATTTGCAACAAAAAGAAGGTGAAATCAAGTGATAAAGAGTTGACATGATAGCCGGTTGCGTAAATTAAACTAGTCTCCAGCCAGTTTGTCCAAATAACCACAAGAATTGCAAAAACCGATTGACATTCGACGATCGACAATACCGGCAAAACGCAAAACTTGTATATTTTTGAAGCAAACTGATAAATGCTCACGTGTACAGAACGATAAACGCATTTTTTCAGATAGTCACACTTCACTGGTGTGTGACGATAAAAGTAAACAAATCAATAAACAAACCGACCTTTACTTTCTTTTCAATCGCGGCATTTCGTTCGGCGTCAAACTTCGCCTTCCATGCCTTGAATGTTTCCAAGGTCACCTCGGTACCTAGAACGAAATACATGATGAAACCAACTTTTGTAATAATTTAAAACCATTTCTATTAAAAAAATGAGAAGAAGAAACCTTCAAACACCAATATCAATGTCGTATTAACAGTGTATTGACAGTCCACAGCTGACAAAGATATGAGTTCGGGTTACTACTGTCATACTCTGAGGAATGACCAAACAACCCGGACTTTACTTTTACTAGCTTCTCTCGTGAAATCATACGTGAAATAGTTCCACATCAGAACGAAAAAAGTGAGCATGAGCAGCCCCGAGAAGTGAGCTTGTGGTATTCAAAATCTCGAAATAATTGTAACTTTTTTCGCAATATTCAACAATGTCGCAAAAAGTGTAAGTGAGCATGCCTCGATCCGAATTGCGAGAAAGTGAGTATCAGTCAACATCAAAATATAGGGGCAAACACCCGTAAGGTTCGACTAAGCGACAAAAAGTAGTTGGTTTTCAGATTGGAAAACGTGAAAATTCATGATTTTTTATCAAAACTAGACCGATTTTCTTCTTTTCGGTGGAAAAGTAGTCCGTTTTCTGCGTGAAATAATCGCCAAACTATCGAAGTAACAAAAATAATTCGAATGATGAAATTAAAGATACTAGATACATCTAGCAGCACTAAACTAAACACTTGAAAAGTGCCTATGTGCGAGGAGTCCACTGCATACAGCCTTAAAGGAGGACCGAATGGAAAGCTAGTTTAGGTACCCCGGGGTACCTAAACATAACGTTGCGCGCGCCAAAACAGACTAAAACATGTGAACCGTCCGTATGCAAACTAGGTTTGTTAGTTTGAGTAAAAAAGGTATATATCAGTTTCTCTTGAGCAGCTCTTTCTTCTTTCATATGAATTTTCCTTTCTGTCCCCCTTTAATGCCTTCTCCTTTGCCGGAAATATACAAATACTGTTGTATTCTGATTTTTATAACATGAAATATAAATGATACTAAAAACAAACAAACTACAAACAATGTTATATCGATAAACATGCGGAGTCGGGTGGATTTGTACTCGCATCCGATAGCCCGTTATCATGTCAGCAGCCCAAGGCCATCTCTCGGAGGAGCGGCGAGAGAGAAAGAGAGAGAGAGAGAGAGAGAGAGAGAGAGAGAGAGAGAGAGAGAGGACGATGAGGAAGAACAAAAGGAGAGCGGTCGATAGAGCCAGATAGAGCTATGGGAAAGGATGGTTCGAACTACTTACAAGCTTACAACCTATCCGAACTGGTGATTAGCATTAATTTATGTTTTTTCAATCTTTTACAATTACCTTCGAACTTTTTCCTGGCAATAGCCTCAACCTTCTCTTTTTCTTCTTCTATGATTGCATTCGCCTTCTTGTTGAGATCGTCCAGCAGGCAGCCTACTTCTTCCTGAAACATTGCAATGACATTACCGGTTATACCAACAAATTCTGTATATTATACTTATTACATTACAAATTGAAAAAGACCAAAGTGGTAAACTTCTGATAAAAGGAAAAGTTCGTTGCCAAGGTCAATTTTTTAAAAAATAATAGAAAACGAGCCCCTCATTGAAGAAACCTCATGAGGCGAAGAGCAAACGACGAAAACAAAATTACTAGAGATGAGAGTTTGTTCCGTGGGTCCGTGGGGGTACGAAATACTTGTACTCATGTTTTCGATCAAGGTAATACGTGATCCAACCAAACGTATGGCGACTTTGTTAGATTGAAAATTGAATCACCCGTTTTTTTCGAAATTGAGAGTTGGAACTTGGAACTGACCCAGTTTCAAAAAATGTCACCTTTACTAGTGAAAACCTCACTTTTCACCCAGTTTTGTAGTATCTCGTATCTCCACCCAGATAAAACACCTAATTTTTAAAAAATCTCTGTTGATAACAAAGTCGCACCAATGGATCCAACCAAAATTCACGACATCGAAACCAAACCGACCTGCATCGCACTGACGACGGTGAAAACCATGACCATTCCAACATTTTCAGTGGCCTCCTTTTCGAGTTTCTGGAAAACAATTGTTGTATATTTCAATTTTAAAAGGAAAGTGACAGTCTCCAAGACAACAAATCTTTTGTTTTCAATGAAATTTAACACTAAGCTTGATGAATGGTGCTACCAGCAAATTATTTCAAACTTCAAAACAAAAACCTTCTTCTCTTCGACTTTGACCAGAAAATTTAGAAACCGCAGAAACCGCACAACTGTCAGCATCTTAACACAATCCATCCTGAGCCAAGTTGCGAACTTACAACTTACGATAACAAAAATACCGTTGAAAAATTGAAAAGATTCAAGAGAATAAATAACCGAAAAAAAAGATATACCTCAACAGCTTTTTGTATCCTCTCGGCGGGAAAAATTTCATCGATTTCTTCAATGGTAATCTTCGGAATGACATCCGGATACTTTTCTGGCAATTCAATCAATAACTCGACGTCGAAATCATTCGGTGTTTCTTCGTCATCATCCTGAAACGAGGAAACGTAGTATAGAATACACCACAATAAACATAATTGACAGTGAAGAGAAGTATTCCGCTTTTCGCTCTAAACTCTATGGCCGTATTCACCAATCCTCGGGAAGCTAAATAACCATCCCGCGCGAAGGTAGAGCACGAAAATTGTGTGCTGTGGCCGTATTCACCAATCCTCGGGAAGCTAAAATACCTTGCCGCGGGAAGGTAGAGCACGAAAATAGTGTGCTGGTGAGGAGGGTCCAGAGGCGCGGGAAGCTTTTTTAACTTCCCGGGATCTTGGTGAATACGGCCACTGGTGAGGAGGGTTCAGAGGCGCGGGAAGCTTTTTTACCTTCCCGGGACATTGATGAATCTATTTTAGAAAAGCGAATTTCGATTAAAGTTCAGGAAAAGTTAACATTTTGCGAAACTTGCATCGGAATTAGGCAAATCTCGCGAACAGAAAACTCTTTTCTGGCTATGTGCACAAGAATACGGCAAAACAGGACAGAATTGACATTTTATTCTTTTTGTTGTTGCCATACCCTAAATGCTCAGCGTTTTGAGAAAAAACCCCCTGGTTTTGGTTTTGGTCCGAAGATTTGGGCGAAACCCCCCTCAAAAATGGTCTGATTTAGCGATTTTCTAAATTATGGGCAAAACCCCCTTATAATGGCTAAGGGGGAGGACAAAACCCCCCTGTTTGAAAAAGTCACAACTCTGAGGCATTTAGGGTATGGTTGTTGCAAGTTGCAAGCTGCACCTTAAATTGAAGAAAAGCTTCAAGGAAAGAAAAATACTGGCAATAACCCACAATGATAGAGAAATAATGGAAAAGTACCTGATTAGACTTCAGATAGAATCTGATGGCAATATTTGGATAGTCCGGACATTCGATATCGAACTCTTCTTCTTGATAAATGGCTTCTATGGCTTCTAATTCTTGCGACTGTTGTTCTCGATAGTCCATTTCCTAACATAAAATGTTAGAATTATTATGTAACATAAACCATCCTAACCATTATAGTGGTTTAGAAACATATGAAACATGACAAAAGGTAACCTTACAATCATTGTCGTATCGTATATCATTAGCTCGTCCACGTTTTTCACAATGATTTCTCTTTATCTCGGGTTTTCGGAAATTTTGAACAAGAGCGTGACGAAATGAGTGAATGAATCGTGATAGCGAAAGAAAGAAAGCATGCTAAATAAACCGTTGAGAGAAGAAGAAAAATACAAAAATATAGGCTCAAAGCGAAAAAATATGGTAAAAAATAAATCAAGTCACTATTCTAGCCAAATATCGCAAGAATTAACAGAACTAATGTTAAGTTTGAACAACATTTAAAACAACAAAAATAAATACGTTAAAAATAATCTCCACACTTGGAATGTTGAAAGAAGGGTGATACTGAGATCAGACGTGCGCGGCAGGGTCATCTGTGTGGGACCCGTTCTAAACCCGAAAATTGTCAAGGACGCACGCACAGCGTGAGTCATAAATATAGAAGTGAATCATATTTGCAGCTTATTATTCCCCCACTCTGATACTATCGCAGCTTCTCTAGCTGTGAAAAAAACAGGACGAACTGTAATTGGGAAAAACCCAAAAACTTGAAAATAGTATTATACGATAAGACTTACAAGCACGGAAATGCCAGATTTTTGTGACTCTGTAATTTTCTAGACAACGTATATCGTATACGAGTGGAGATTCACAATTTAACTCGGACCCTCATGATGTCAAGTACTTTTCAATTTATATTTTCAAGTACTTCCGAAATAAAAATCCCACGAAACACTCTAACGTTTTGTATTCTTTCTGTAGAAGTCTCACTGAGGAGTAGGTGACTGTAAAAAGTTGATATACAAGTACACATCATAATTTACGTAAAACCGAACCGGTTTTCTGAAACAATTTCCCCAAAATGGAAATCCCTAGAAAAACATGGATGTGTCATCTGCCAAATCCGGGTCATCCCACGGGGGGGGGATAGAGGGGGGGGGGGGGGTAGTTGGATCAATCCGCTATCCCCAATCTTATCCCCCCGTTGAGACATGTCAACTTATCTGGGAGTATTCCTATTCTGGTCACTGGTGCATGTGGGCAGTTGTGAAGAGAAGTGAGTTTTATAATGTACTTTTTAATGGTGAACTTCTTACCGAACCGAATCTTCCCGAACCAGGTGGTTCGTTCGAAACCGAACCAAATTGAGGCTGACAAAGATGGAACCGAACCAATCCAACTAATATATGCTAAATTTGGTCGGCTACGTAACGTTTGTTAGGGTTTGGTGCGGTTTCCGGTCGGTTTGTACCCAAGTGGTTCGGTTTTTTGACCGAACCAACTGGTTCGGGAAGAGTCGGTTCGGAAAAAGAAATTTGCAATTTTTACTGGAATTGCGTAGGTTTTAAAGTATATCTAAAGTAAAGCCATGGTGTTGTAATTGCACTACAAACGAGTCAGAACTGTATAGCTTGTATCTTGTGTTATCAGTTTTGTTTCGGTAAACTTTGTAGTTTGATTTCGTTGATGTTCGGTCGAAATTCGAAAACATTTTGGGGTATATCCGAATCGCATTTGGTGAATTCTCATTTTGTATAGTTCACACCATACCTACTGAGACTCCTACAGTAACCTTACAAATGTTCCGAAGGCTGTTGTGTAGCTGAAAATGAAATTCATGGAAAACGCTCTCGCATATTTACTCTAACTGAGAAGAAGAATGAGGTACAAAAATCCTCAACTTCTCCGATCAAAAGTAAGTGAGCAAAACAGCTTGGAAGTTTCGAAATCCTACTGTAGGAGTCTCAGAGGAATGGAAAAGTCTATAGATCGTATCAGAAATCAAAATATTGGGGATTATCATAACTCAGTTGTAGTTTGATCTAGATAACAAGATACATCATATAGGCTTGCTTTAGAAGAAGAAAATCTTATACGATGTTTGACACAGCAGTAATCTTAGATACAGTACCCATCGGTGTTTTCAGGTGTTCCTCCCAGTTTTGACTCAGTTTTATGCACGCTTTCTACCACTATGTCGAATATATGTGTGACACAGCAAGCATGACTATATACAGTAACCTTCTTTATTTCCTACAGAAATCAAAATATCTGTTTGACACAGCAGTAATCAATAGATACAGTACCCCTCTGTGTTTTCAGGTGTCCCCCGGTATTTGGTCAGTTCGAATGCCCCATTGGTTTCACCTGTAAAGAGGGTCAATGCTATGGCAGAGACACCACACAATCTACAACCTGTTCATATGAGGTATAATCGTTTTCATTCCTACTGAGACTCCTACAGTACGATTTCAAAGCTTTCAGTCATTTTCTATTACGTAAATATTATCGGACAAGTTAAAGATTTGCGCATTCTACCTCTATTTTTTTTTGAAAGTTCGAAAAAGTCGAAGTTTGCATTATAAGACCTTCATTGCAAAATTTGAATGTGTACTGTAGAGGTCTCCGTAGGAATAATGTGGACCTACGAGGTGAAAAAGTGACTGCTCGAAAAATCACATGAAACGTGTAAATAGTGAGAAAATGTGGTCGACTGGTTGTGTGCGCACTAGCACTCAAAACACCATGGTTCGATCCCACTCGGCGCGGCATCTTCATGGCGGACCGCATGAGCTGGTAATAACCCTCACCCATGCCTAGTTTCTCATCTACGGACCCCACCCCTTTACGGATACTTCTATGTGATCACTGTCTTGGTTGTATTAGCATGAATAAAGTAACACACGGCTGAAATAGTTGCCGAAAAAGATTATTATTATTATGATAATGTCATCATAACAGTCACGCGACACGTCTAAATGTGAACAACAATGGTCACGTTAAATACAAGAACCATAGCGTTTCTTGATCTGTACGTCTATGAGAAACAAACCAAACATCACCTTATCCGTGCTCTAATTCTACCGTAATTCAGATCGAATGCTCCGAAGGGAATGTGTGTGCGGATGGCAAATGCTATCCACTGGCAGCTATCAAATGTAACAGGTTAGTTGATTATTCTCTAGTTTTGTAGTATTTTCCTGTTTTTCGTTTATTGCACTCGAACATGCGGATTCGGAGGCAATTAGATCAGCTCAATGTTGTGTATAAGCATAAACTTCTCCAACGAGGCACGTCAATTGTATTGTTCTATATTCTAATGAAGAGAAGCCTATAGCTTTCACATTTCCCAACTGGACTCGTTGGCAGCGTGCCAAAAACTTTGCAAGACTGTTATTTAGAGAAAACATTTATTTTACAGAAACTTTCTTTGAATGCGAATTGTAACTAAATAGAAGAATCCTTCACATGAATTTATACTGTTTTGAAGTTTTTTAACATGTTCAAAAACTGCCTTGAAATTTCATTGGCAAGCTGCCCAAGTCCAGTTGGGAAATGTGCGAACTATAGATCATTTTAAGTTTGTTTTTTCCCACATGAATATATAAACGCTCTTATTCAATCAAAATATCGATGTCCAAAGTTTAAACTACAATCTATTCAGACACGTCCTAACCGCCGACGGACAGGCTCACAGCATCGTCTCGGACTGCGGCGCCAAGGGGAAATGCATCAACGGACAGTGCGTACTGGACAGTGAGTTTTTTCGTCTGCGTATCACTGATCTACACACTTACTCTTCTCTCATTGCGTAGACGAAACGCTGTTTCCGTCGACGGTTCAGACCCTCTCAAAGGCCGAGTTTTTGCGTTGTTGAGTTGTAGTTTAGCGGATCGTATACAAGTATAGTTCTTTTCATTCCCACTGAGACCTATTGGCATCGTGCCAGGATTTTTGGATGGTTGTTTCTTAGACTGGATATAAAGTTTTTGAAGACATTTTTATTGACGTGTTCTTAGGAAAGTGAACAACATCTAACAGCGATTTCCAGTTTATTGAAAAACTCCAAAGTGGTTAAAACTCGCTTGAAATATTTATTCGCTTGCTGCTAAGTCTCAGTGGGAATGACAGGGACTATACATCTCAGCCTTTTTATCTGAAGGTAACCGGAATTTCTTGGAAGCTCACCAACCAGCGGACTACTCAGGTAACCTGGAAAAGTTCCCCAGAAAACTCGGTTGGATGTAAAATTGAAATCATTCTTCTGTTTCAGGATGCGTCGGGGTCAGCTGCGAGGACGGGTTTCTGTGTCGCGACGGCGAATGCGCCAAAATAGTCGACACCTTCTGTATTGGACATGCCGACTGCGGACCCACGATGGAGTGCAGAAGTAATAAGTGCCAGATTAAGTAAGTTGGAGCACATAAAAGTGAGAGAGAGAGGGAGATAGAGAGTTAGAGAGATAGAGAGAAACTGAGATAGAGAGAGAGAGGGAGATAGAGAGAAAGAGAAAAAAAAGAAAGACAGAGACCGAGCGAGATCGAGCGAGAGGAGAAAGAATGAGATAGACTACAGGACCCACGATGGAGTGTAGAAGTAATAAGTGCCAGATCAAGTGAGTTGGAGCACATAAAAGTGAGAGAGAGAGGGAGATAGAGAGTTAGAGAGATAGAGAGAAACTGAGATAGAGAGAGAGAGAGGGAGATAGAGAGAAAGAGAAAAAAGAAAGACAGAGACCGAGCGAGACCGAGCGAGAGGAGAAAAAATGAGATAGACTACAGGACCCACGATGGAATGTAGGATAAACCAGATCAAATGATGGGGGGTTTCGAGATCAAACTACAACTGAGATTTGGTCACACACAGGCGGCGTAGCAATTCCCACAAAACTTCATGAGATCACCTCATGAGCTATTGGCACGAGTTTCTCATGAGATTCTATTGATTGCTATGCTACAACATTAAGGGTTCACGAGTAGCTCATGAGGTAACTCATGAGAAACTCATATGAACTTCTCATGAGGTTGGACGGTTTGCTACGGTGCCAGGTACCTTTGATCCGAACATTGGTTATAGTTCGATCTCGATACACAGCGTTAGTGCACGAATTTTGATTGAAAAACATTGTGCATACATATATGTAGTGTAGAAGCAACAAGTGTCACATATATGAGAAGCCGACCGCTTTACTATTTTCTGTACCTTTTTCAGAGACATCGAACCTATCTGCAATTGCCAACCAAACGAGATTTGTCACAAGGGACAGTGCTATCCTAACGCCAGTGAGTGTGCATTTCAATTGTGACATCATTCAATTTTTTCACTAGTATAATAAAATTTACTCAAATTGAGTTCAACTACTATCAACTCATGATCGATGTCTCATTCCTATTGTTGTTCCATTGGTGCAAACAAATTCTCACACAGTTACTATTTCTGCGCACTTGGTTAAAGATGGAAAATGAAACAAATAACTCTAAAAGCTCTCTCAATAACATTCTGAAACGTGTCTCATGCCTTGAAGGGAAGTGGAAAAGATTCTAGGTGTTTTCTGTAGTCAATTGAATGTTTTCATTGCAGAATGTACCTCCATCTACTGTGGACCTACTTCCTACTGTGTCGAGGGACAGTGTGTCAATGGTGAGTGGTACTTTGGAAGGAGTGGCAAAGGAAGTGGTAGTGATTTCCCAAAACCCTATTTTCTTAGAAAAAACCATTCCGATTCAATTGATACGTTTCTCGATATTTCCCCCGTTTACATAAAACAGTAACAAGATCAAAAAAACTGTTATTTATTCTTTTAATTTGAGCGTCATTCTCGCGCAAGGATTCATGCTCTTTCAGCTGTCGGTGTGGATTGTCGTGAAGATACCTGTCACGGGGATACGGTATGTCTCAACGGCGTCTGTGTCGTAGATCCCTGTCCGAACAGGTAAGTTCCTGTTTTTTCTTGAACAAACTGAACGAATTTATGGAGTACACGTAGGGGTGGTAGGGACTATATCTGCACCGAAAGTAAAACTGCAGCTCGAGAGTTGATGTTGAAGCTGGCTTGGACAAAAACCGTCTCCTGTTTTCCAACAACCGTTAGTGCAGTTTTGTGGCTATCAATCGGACAAAGAATGTTGCAATATATGCGGAGACACCAAACTACAGAAAACATTATGTCTTTTGAATCTGCTTCCACTATAGTTCCATTCGAATACGAGTTTGACGTGTGTAGACACCAAACTACAAAAATATTGGTCTCCCACACTCTATTTCATTCTTCAGATGTTCCTTCGACCTGACGACGTAGCAATCCCTCAAAAATCTCATGAGATTACCTCATGAACTATTCGCATGAGTTTCTCGTGAGAATCTATTGATTTCTATGCTACAACATTGAGAGTTCACGAGTAGCTCGTGAGGTATCTCATGAGAAACTCATAGGAACTTCTCATGAGGTTGGAGGGATTGCTACGCCGCCAGGACTTGTAGTTTCTCGTAGAAGTGTGGTTTCAGAATCGTCGCAAAACTTGTCTGTTTGTTGTTTTACCCCACTGAATTCAACCGAACTAGAATTTTCGAGACAATTTTCGATGTGTAGACACCAAACTACAATAATATAGAAACCAGTTTCAGATGCCCCTCAGATCAGGATTGTCGTCTTGGCGAGTGTCGAATCATGGAGGGGTTGGCCTGTTTGGCTGAATGCCAAGGACCCTATGAGTGTGTGGATGGCAGATGCAGGAGAAATGGTAGGTCAAGGGTGACGGTAGTTTGTGGGTTACGGTAATAGTGGGTTACTGTAGGGGTAGGTCACAAAGTAGGTAGGTTGTAGGTTACGGTAGTTTGTGGGTCCACATGAAGGAAAAATGGTAGGGGTTACTGTAGGTCTTGTTGTACCGTGGACACGGGTTTACGGTAGATCACCGTAAGTTGTAGGTTACGGTAGGCTGAAAATCAGATAACCCTATAATATAGCGAAGTCACCACGGGACATGGCTTTCGTGCAAGTCGCCATGGACATGACCGTTTCGATGTAACGTACTTTATCAGCATGACGGCGTGAGCCAACACATTTCACTAACCTGAATCGCACTCGATTACCATCTAAATATCTTCCAGACTGCGCTCGCCGCGTCTGTCAGCTGGGCGAAACGTGTGAGGGGGCTGGCACGTGTACACGTGTGACTGGTCGTTTCTGCACGTGGGCGCCACGTGACTGTGGCGTGGCGTTCGACTGTAAGGACAACAAATGTGTGGATCAACTACAACCATCTGCTACAAATACTCTTCCGCAGGAAAACCATTTGGGAAAATTGTGAACTTTGTAATGTTTCTAAGCATAATAAACCTTTGTAAACTCTTCGTGAAGGGGATTAATGTTTGAAACAAAATGATATCACGATTACACAGAAATAAAGTCTGGGAACTCAAGAACTTTGCACTGTTTGCAAATACTTGTGATCATAAGCGTTATTTCGAACAATTTAGGTGTGAAAGGCTTCATTGAACCTTCGTATAGTTCACATCATTCCTTATTCCTACAGTACACAATCGAAGTTTACAATCACCGACAAAATACTCTCCAAGTCCTGCTGTGGATGGCAGATGCAGAAAAAATGATAGGTCGTGGGTTACTGTAGTTCGTGGATAGGTTCAACTACGAAATGAAATTTTCCCATAAAGACAGCAGAGGGTTCAATTGATTGAGTGATTCGGGGCGAGCGGTCGTCGATTATCTGCCAGCAGTTGAGGGAGGGTGTAGTTCAATGAAACGCAGACGAACTGGCCGCTCGCCAAACACCGTCCCATACAAAATCGATGGTACGGTGTCCACAACGGTTTGAAAAATCCTATAATACTGTTCATGTTGCTCTGTAGCACTGTGTTTGTAGTTTGTACTCTTTTTTGGACAAAACTCGTAAATAGGAGCGCGTATTGAAATTAGACTACAAAGAAGATTTGGTCACTTCCTATACGCATTCACAAAACTTTATGTTGTTCAGAAAACATATTTTCCACAAGACTAAGCGAACGGAGTGCAGTTTTTGGTCTTCTTTTTTTCGTGTAGGCTAGTCGTCCAATGATAAAATAGATTAGGGATTTTCTGAGTTTAATTGCTTGTTTTTATTTCTAGAGATAACAGTTATACAACACTAGACACGTAGCTCTTTCCAAAGCAGGCTTATACGATGTATGTTTCCCTATCCCGCTGTTTCTGTAGTTTGATCTCGTCGCTATGGTCGGAATTCGTGAATCATCGCGTGTATACACATGACACTATAACAATTCCTATCGTCGTCGCCAATGATATGGCGGGAGGGCACTGTATATCTCACTTTCCGCTGTGTACGCACACATGTCTTAGATTCCAAAGCTTCCCGGTTGTGTGTTCTAATAGCGCAGTGGTTAGCGCCGGGCTACGAAACTTTTGTTCGCAGGTTCGATTCCGGCGAGCGACAGAAATTTATAAATTTGGCACTCACTATAGATAATCTTTTTACTGGCCGTTTTTCACCTAAACTAATAGAAATACATTATTGCTGTATGGTAAACCGTCATGACTTTTCCCGGTACTTCTAACGTCTCTGATTTGTTATGGATCACTTCCTTTTTACACTTCATTACGTGACCCTTTATTATTTCAATCACCGGAACCTAACGCATTTAAATTTGTTCGCTGCTGATGTGATTTTTGTATTCATAAATCCTTCGAGACTAATTTTGAAATAGTAAATATTGTTTAGCAACTATGTGGGTTCTGATTCTTCTGATTCCCGCTGTGTTAGCGGACTGTCCAACTGGAGCTGTCTACGACCAAACATTTGACAGGTGAAAGAGATAGATAGAAAAAGGGAGAGAAAGGAAGATGGAGAAAAGACAATTCGAGAAAAAGAAAAGGGAAGAAGGAGAGAGAGATGGAGAAAAGGACCAGAAACCTATAGAGGTCGATAAATTAGAAGCGCAAGACAGAGACAGAGTTTGTTAAATAGATGGAGAGAGAGAGGGATATAGAAAGAGAGAGAGAGAGAGAGAAATAGAATAAGAGAGAGAGAGGGGGAGAGAGAAAAAGAGAGAAAGAGAGAAAGAGAGAAAGAAAAAGAGCGAGAGAACATCCTTCAGATGCTACAAGTACGTGTCCGAAGCGTCCGCCTTTTATCTCGCAGAGCAGGAATGTCAATCTTCCGGTGGAAATCTGGCATCGGTTTCAAATGGATTTGAAAATGCCATGATTGCTGGTAGGTGAACAACCAAATAGTTTCTGGTGAACAAATTGAGTAGGTAAACAACTGGACCAGATCTGGGAATCTTTTTAGGAACTAGTGTTCAAAACGTTTCGATTGACTAGTGAAAGTTGAGTGCAATGTCGCATCGGTTCAGAATGGATTCAAAAATGCCATGGTTTAGTGGTATAGTCTTTCGTGTATAGTTCTCTCCAATTTCTACTGATACTTCTACGGTAGAATTACAAAATGTACAGTTTTTTTCTTCACGTTAATGGTATCGAAAAGGGTAACAATTTCTGAGCATGTTCACAAGTGAACTGCAAACGTAACAAAAATCTGATAAACAACTTCAGAAGCCGCAAAAAACAACTTCGGTACGGCAAAAAACTTCTGGATCGGCGCCAGTCAACTTCTGAGTCCAAACTGGTCCTGGATCAACGGAAGTGCTCTCACATTCACCAACTGGGCACCAGGTTTGTGTCTGTTTTATATTCATGAATACTAGTTCCAGAGAACCGGCAGAAAAGATAAAAAACTCGTGGACAGCGTATGGCAAATGTGGTAAGGGACGGAATTGGGCGAGCGGCCAGCTCGTCTGCGTATCATTGATCTCATCTGCTGGCAGACAATAGACGACCGCTCGTCCTTGTTGTTTGAGCACGTCGAAATTCGTGAATAGTGGTATGCAGAGAGAGAGTCGAGCCTAACTACATTCGCGACAAAGATTTGATCAACCCTTATGATTCTATACCATCATAGTTCCCATCATTTCTACTGAGACCCCTACAGTATGCCTACAGTCCTCGGAAACTTCAAATGTGTACTGTGTGAGTCTCAACAGAAATGTAACAGAACATAAATTCCAGGACAACCGAAGAACTCAAGCGGTCAGTGCGTTTTCTCCTCGACTACCAACGCTCTCTGGTCGGTTACCCAATGTTCCGACGCCGCTCCCTTCGTTTGCGTCTCGCCATCTATCACCACCACGAAGCCGACGGTAGTCACGTGTCCAACGGCAGCACGTGAGTTTATTTTAAACTTTTTGCCTTTCACGTGAACTCATACGTGAACTCATACCGTGTACAGTAGTCATTCGTCACGTGTTCACTGCTGCACATGAGTCTTCACAATGAATCGTTCATACAAGAATTCAAATTTTGTAAAATAAGTTCAATTTTTGACTTTTTCTCCAAACTAACTATTTAGCACTCTCATATTTCTTACGTGAATACATACCGTGTACAGTAACCAGTCGGCACGTGCTTACTGGTGTGCACGTATGCTAGAAGATCCCAAAATCCCCATCTCAACCTGCATGCGCTATTTATCTGCTTTTAAATATAAATATCATCGATTCGTAAATACGCAATTTGAGCTAAATGCCGCGATTTCAATTTTTACGAGAAAATTGATATTTGCAGCTATTCCTAGCCACTGCCCTTCAACGTGGACCTATTTCTCGGACACCGACTCCTGCTATAGAGTAAGTTAAAGGAGGTGAACAAATCATCATTGTACAAATTTCGACCAAAAAGTGGGATCAAGCTACAAACACAGCGGATTAAGATAAAACACACCGTACAGACCTGCTTTACATTAAGAGAACCCTATGTGAAACGTAAACAAAAGAACGAGAAAGATATTTAATGGAACCGTGATGGTCAATCAGATTAGTTAAAGGATGAACTCTAATAAGTCAATTTCGTTAGTCTGTGTTTGTATTTTGAGTTCCTTGCTTTTCAGTCAAAATGCGTAAACTGAGGCGCGTGTAGAGATCAAATTACGACGTTTATCTGGTCACTTTCACTAGAGTGAGTGCCAAATTTATAAATTTTTGTCTCTCAGCGGACTCGAACCTGCGAACGAAAGATTCGTAGCAGAGCGTTAACCACTGCGCTATTAGAGTATACGACTATATCGGATGTTTCTACATTTCAGGTGGGACATCGGCAAAACTTCGAGGGTGCCGAATCAGACTGTGTGGACAACGGCGCCCACGTCACTTCCATTCATTCAACCACAGAAAGCGACTTTGTGAACAGTTAGTCATAATCGTTGTCATTTGTAGATGGTCTGTTACAGGGAAAAACGGTTCACAGAGAGTTTTTGAAAATAGTTCACGGAAAGTTCGGATAGGAGGAGACTCAGTATGGGATTCGTTCTTCCCGAAATAAGCCTGTACGATGTATGTTGATCTATTTTTCTGTGCTCATATAGTCTTTTCCATTCCTACTGAGACTCCTACAGTAGGATTTCGAAACTTTCAAGCCGTTTTGCTCACTTACTTCTCATCGGAGAAGTGGAAAATGTCTGTACCTCATTCTCCTTCTCACGTAAAGTAAATACACGAGAGCATTTTCCATGAACTATATTTTCACCTTCACAACAGCCTTCGGAAAGTTTGTAAGGTTACTGTAGAAGTCTCAGTAGGAATGGTGTGAACTATAGTTGAATCTCGTTGATTTCCGATCAAACAAACGTAAGTTCTGTCGTGCATCGAGACCAAACTACAGCAAACGTATTGCACTCCTATATAGTGCATAATTTGTGTATTCCATATATCCATATTAAATACATACATAGTTATCACGTATATTTATATTCATTTGTATCTCTATTTTATATTTCAGTGCTAGCTTCGTCTCTCCAGACCGAGAGCTCGAATACCGATATGACTTGGATCGGATTGCAACGAGTGAATAACGGCTGGCAGTGGACCGACGGGACTAAGGTTTCTTGGAAATTTCAATCTATTCAGTTTATACTTTAGTTGCACAATAATCTCAATATTCAAACCTTACTCTCTATAAGAGGTCTACAGTACACAATTGAGCTAACAATTAAAGTTTGTCCAACATCTGTTCGAAAGCTCTTAAAAACAGAGTCCCAACCGAATGCCAAAGTTTATGAAATTTACGCATATGAAGAGGACTGAAGGCTCTGTAATCACACAGTTCCAGTAGGAATGGGAAAGACTATACTCCGTTTCACCAATCGGTGACTTTCTACAGTAGTCTTTCGAATATAGAAGGAAATTTATCTAATCAACAAACAGACGTTTAGCTTCACTGTTTTCTGTGCTTGTATTAAACAATGTATAATACAAAATAACACAGTTTAAACTATTTATAATACCTACAAGATATGAATAATGTACTTGAAAGATTTACAATCTTACGGTAGAGGGCTATTGTTGCGTGAAACAGACTATATAGGGTTCGGTCTTTCCATAGCAAGCCCGGATGGTGCACTCTTCTCAACCCACTGTGTTTGTAGTTTGATCCTTCGATTTATTGATTGATTTATTACGCATATGAATACGTGAAAAAATGAGAGAAGTGGGAAAAGGTGGTGGAAACTACAACAGTACCACAACCACACAGTAACGATATATATGTCGGAATGATGATCGTTTACACAACAATAAAAACGGAAACTGAGCAAGAAGTTAACTAACACAAATCCCTTCGCTCATCGGTCAAAGTTCGAGAAGTATTATCTGTTCCGAGATCAAACTACAACCACCGAACTACAAAAATGTTCGTTCAGCCCCTATATCGTCTATTTTCCGGTTGATTTCCTGGCTTGGCAGTCAGGGCAGCCGGACAACGACCACGGAAAGGAGAACTGTGTGCAGGTTGGAATACTTTAATAATATTATTATTAATGGTAATGACATTATGAAAATAATAATATTAATAACAACGTAATCATAGCATCATCATGGTAATAAGAACTGTGTGCAGGTTGGAATACTTTAATAAAAATAGTACTAGTAGTAATAATAATGACTGCATCATTATTAAAATATAAAATATTAGGCTCGATCTCACCAAAGCAAGCCACTGTGATGTATATGTTGCACTACTCGGAGCGCGCTTCGTTAATTACAAATTCGCGTCTGGTTGAAACTATATTGCAACAAATCTAGAGATATAGTGTGCCCCGAAGAGACGTCAGACGACGAGAGGGAAAATCAATATACATGACAGCCACGCTGAATAAACACTAATTTACTGTTTTGCAACGACGCTTGTTCTAAGTATCCAGCTATGCTTGTAGTTTGATCCTACTACTTTTTGGTCTGAATTCGGTAACACCTACGTGTTCTGAAGATCAAACTACAAAAAAAGATTTGGACCATCGAAATGAAAAGACTTTTCGAAAGTTGTTGGCAAAACTGACCGGAAAAGAAAAGAAAGAGTAAGAAAAAGAGAGAGAGAGAGAGAGAGAGAGAGAGAGAGAGAGAGAGAAAGAGAGAGAGAGAGAGGGGGGGGGGAAATGAAAGAAATTGAAAAAGAAAGAAAGAGAGAAAGAAAATTCTAATTTTTTTTGTTTACTGAAACTGTAACTTCTCCAGACCTTCTCCGACTATTCGAAGGACCACTCCAGCGAGTCGCACTATCACCGATGGAACGATATCGACTGTAGCACCAGCATGCGAGCTTATGTATGCAAAAAGCCCCGTTACATTGAATAAAGTTCTAACAATGATTTTATCAATATTATTATATAAAGTAAAGTTATTTCATTTGTGTTTTCAAGATATTTTGGTGAAGAAATTATTAAAATGTTGTACTACGATATCGACTGTAGCACCAGCATGAGGACTTATGTGCTCATGTCTGCAAAAAAGCCCCGTTACATTGAATAATAAAGTTAATCGTAATACTATTATTATAAACACGTTCCAATGAAAAATAAAATTATTTCTTTTGTGTTTTACAACTTTTTACGAAGGATATGTGATAAAATGTTGTATAGTGAGCGCCAAATTTACCAATTTCTGTCTTACGCCGGAATCGAACCTGCGAGCAAAATATTTGGAGAAGGGCGCACTGCGCTATCAGAGAACATAACCGGCGAGCTTGGAAATCGAAGATGTGCGTACAGCGGAAAGTGAGATATACAGTACCCACCCGCCTTTCCGTTTGCGACTATACTTTGATCTATCAATCACGGCGGACTGACCAAATTTTTGAAGTAGTTTCATCTCGAGAATAATTCACAAAATCCGATCTAAATGCAACCGAACCAGACTACAAAAACCGCGAGAAAAAGTGCGTAGCGAGTTTATGAAATATACGCCTCATGCTAGACTCGAACCGGGCTCAAAAGTATTCCAAACGAGCTCACAGTAATGCGGTCGACGAATCGTCAGTGAGTGTTCTTACACAGCACAGAGAGAGTTATACAGTGTATCCCCCTTTCTTTGAGCGACAACTGAACAATGAGTGCCAAATTGATTAATTTCTGTCTCTCACCGGAATCGACCCCGCGAGCAAAAGTTTCGGAGCAGGGCGCTAACCACTGCGCTATTAGAGCACGTAACCAGAGAGCTTTGGAATCATTGACATGTGTGTACATCGAAAAGTGAGATATACAGTACCCTCCCGCCTTTCGGTTGGCGACGACTGTAACTAGCACGAGCTCTGCGTACCAGGCGCTCTTGTGTCTTCAGTCTGCTATCTGTTCCGATTCATATTTTTCTCCAAATTTTAATCTGAAAGTTTTAAAATGAATATATTTTAGTGTGACTTTCTTTCTCGATCACCCTCACTATCAGTTCAATGTTTCACTAATTAGCTTGACCTCTGCTCACTTGTCGCTCTCGTAGTTTACCACAGGGGTAGAAACCCAATTAACCCCCTCAAGTTAGGTGCCTAGCGGTCCCTTTAGTTCTCTTCTGCCTACGGAAAGAACAGGCTCACTCTAGTTTCAACTCGCTATCTTTCCGAAACGTTCGCTTTTTATTTCAATTGTCATTCTCGATCTCTATCATACTGTCTCATTAATACTCTCTATCTGTCCCATACTCTCTCTTATACGCACTACCTTTCGATCTCTTTCACTCTCTCTCTCTCTCTTTTTTTTTTCTATCTCTCTTTTTTAGTTCAGCTCTTCTACTTTTTTGTTCACTGATTTGCTTTGTATGTCAATATCTCTCTATTCATCTTTCTGCCCCTCACTTTCTGTCTTCATTTTGCTCGCTTGCTCTTTTTTCTAGATTGTGTAGTTCTCTTGCGCTTTCTTAGAGTAAGAAAAGTAAGATGTGTACGAATGAGCAAACTATAAAATGTTATTAACTTTTCTATATTCGTGTTCTTGCAGAGATATTGTTCGTTGGTGCTGAGCCATGTCGAGAAATACTCACCACCCATCACGTAGTAAGTTACCGGCCAATTCTAGAACTAACCGGGTTTTTGGCTTTTAGGTAACCTGGAAGTAACCTGGAAACTGAAATCCGGTTACCGTACAATCTAACGGTAGAAACCACATTTGCGTTAGAAAAGCAGGTAACCGGTTTTTAAATTTAATTTGTGAACGGGGTGCCTACTGAGTTAACCTGAAAAGGTCAGGTGACCAAAAAAGGTCAGGTGACCTACCTAAAAACCAGGTCAGATATAGAACTCACCTTCAACCTTCCAAGATCACATTTTCATGATACAGTGGGGTGGAACCCGTAACCTCATAGCCTGTGTGCTAATATTATCCCTCTCAGAATGAGGGAGTATTTGAATTCATAAAAAGTGAATGTCGAACGATGATACGAATCATGAAATTAACAGTCAAAAGTCTCTCTCTCTCTCTCTCTCGATCTTTTTTTGTTCTTGGAAACACGGGAAAACTACTAATTTATTAGACGGATACAAGATAGTTGAGAATCAGTAACATGGTCAATTTCAGTAACTGACCTTTCCGTACCGAGTCTGATACTGATAAGTTAGTGAAGTTAAAGAAGGACTGGAAGATTTCATATTAGGAATTGAATACGGAGATTACGAATATATGCATTATATTCAACACAGTACCGTATTTTCAGAGTTATAGAGCAAACTAGTGATCAAGTCGTTGTTGTAGTTTTATTTCACGTTCCAATACACGTTCGAACCGAGAAACAACGGGATCAAACTATAATCACAGAAAAGTGCGAATCCTATAGTTGTCACTTTGATTGTAGGTCTTCGAATTCCCTTGAAGTCTTACGGGGGATCGCGATGGTCTCAGGTCGAGTCTACAATGGTTGGAGAGTTTTTCGTCGACGCTGACCGAACCATTGAGCTTGGTCGTCAGAAGGCTACCCTCTATCGTCCCCCGCCATCTGAAGACGTCAACTTTGACCTCAATGTTGGATTTGAAAACTGGACGGATTGGGTAAGTTTTCTGTTATTTTTTGAGCGGAAGAACGTCAGAAACCGTATCTGTTTTGCACTCGTGCCTCCATTTTGAGATAGTTTGGGAAACTAGCGTTTTGTTAGAAAAAATACAAAACAGATGTTCTGAAAATAATGAGTAGTTAACGTTTAAATAACCTAATTAAGAAACCTTCTGAAAACAATCAAGCTCAATATTCTTGCTCACTTTGTCAACTAGCTACTTCAAGGAAATGTTCTCTTTCTAATTTTGACTTTCGCATTAAAATTTGATTCGAAGAACGAAATGTGTAGTTTATTTCTGAATCATATTAGGTTTTCTCAAAAAGCAGCGTATCAAAATGACACCTCACCGTAAAGTGCATACCAAAATTCAAGGAAGTTTGATAGATGCTCACAACGAAAAAAGTTTTTTTGAAACAGATATGAAACGAACTTTAACAGTGTTTTCAATCTTAGACGAATTTTTCTTTGAAACATAGGAAGAGGCATCCGAAATTTAAAATTTGAGAGCACGCGGACGTGGTGATCGCACATAGTTATGATAATCGTTGAAATTGTGATGTTCAAAAATATATGTTTTAACTGTGTATTACATTAATTGTACAGTTACACAAATTACATTTAATTAGTTGCCGGTCTCCCCTAACTACATATTTCTAGACCGATGGCCATTCCGAGCGGCTAAATCTGTTCCAGAAATGGTTCATGAAAATTTCGGCAGAAGGGCAGAATGTGACTGAGGTGAGAGAGCAGTTTGAACAATTATAAATTTAGTTGTCATTTTACATTTATACATTCCAATAGAGTTTATATTCAGTTCCTATATATTTTTCTCGTTTTTGGTTTTATATCTTGCAACCCTTTCTCTGTTACCCGGGTAGGTAACCGACAGCTAACCTAAACCAAACACCGGTTGCCTTTCAATTTAACCTAAACCAAAACTGGTTACTTTCAGTTTATCCTGAAACTTAGTTTTCAGTGTTGGTTTTGAAGGTAGCGGAATTTTTCTCGGGTTACTTACCCACCAGGTTACCGGTTACCAAAAAAAGTCAGGTTACCTGAAGTTCCGGTTTGTTTTAGATTCAATCATTTTTCAGATCTTGAAAGATGCGAAAGTGGTGATTGGTCGTGGTATTCTGAGAAGGATCGCATCCAGCCCTCATCTAGACGCGACTTGGCGTGTCATCGTCGAAAAACGCAACGGAATCCTCTTCATCTACGCGGACAACGAAGAGTGCGACTTTAAAAAGTGAGAATTCAAATATTGAACAGAATGTTCGGATGCAAACTTTATGTTATCTGTTCTCGAAGGTTGAAATTGAGAATAGAAGTTTTTTATAAACTTGTTTTCCAAACTTTTATAGAATTTCTGCACACCATTCGAACGCATGAGAAAAATGAGACACAAAATTCATTTACAAATGCTTCTGATTTCGACGTGATCGTTTTATTCATTTTATTTTACATTCGATTCTGGTGCAAGAAACGAAATGAACTAGATTATACCTTTAGGATCCCGGCCCTAACTGTTTATCATGGAATTTGCTTCGAGAATTACGTCACTGGCGGCAATGAGGTGAGCTGATATTTGATATATAGTTGTCGCCCGAAGAAAGACGGGGGTATACTGTTTATCTCTTTTTGTGCTGTGTAAAAACAAATCTATACGATTTATCTACAACGTTGCTATAAGCCCAGTTGGTTTAGTGCTTACGTCATCGCCTACCAAACTTTTGAACCTGGTTCGAGTCTCCCATGAGGCGGATATTTCATGAACTTGCTACGCACTCTAGTTTGTTTCATTGGCACAGAGATTTATTGGCATGGTACTTTTATTTTTAAATTTACCTGTTGATTAATTCTGAGAAAACATGAGCCTTCAGAAAATCTCCTTGTTCACGTGTTGTAATGAACGTGAATGAACATTAACATACCTTCACAGTTATTGAAAAACTCAAATAAGATGGCGCGCTGCCGAATTTCCGGTGGAAATGGCGAGAACTCTATACTCTCTCCTTTGTTTCTACTATCACTGTGTCGCTCCGTCAACCGAATAAAAAATGATTGCATACATCGGTAAAAACTAGCAAACTTGAAAGCGTGAAGAGAGAAACGGTTTCCTCAATGTTATATTCATTTGAAACAACAATATTTGTGGCCATAAAGACTTTTACTCAAAATAGTTTCATGCTGATTCCAGACGATTTTGGTGTTGTTCTTAGAGGGTCGGTGTCTTTAGAGAAGGACGATTATGTGGATCCAATCATAACAGTTCAGTCCTTAAAACTGCAATATATTGTTCAACTCCAGTTAAAAGGACCGATGTATCGGGATTGGTCCACCCAATTGTTCTAATTAAATGGCGTATTCCAGTGCAATCCGGATACGATGCCATCTACCAAGTCTTGCGAACTTTTTCGCACCGTCTGTCGACTCGGAATTTCCGTCAACCGAAAGAAGTTCAATGTTTTGGTGACGGGTGAAGTAGACGCGCTGGACGAAGGTATTTACATTTTTATCCAATTACAAAATACTTCGCTTCGCTTTGTTACGAGGTAGTGATCAATCATCACACATGTCACAGATTTTATGGTAAAGCGTTTTTCAATCTCAACGAAATGGTATTCCTTGACTATAGTATAGCATAGTTTGTATAGGTATAGTAGTTTTTCATTTCACTGGAACCTTGACAGTTTGCCAATGAAACTTTGTAAAAATGTTTTTCAGAAAAATATTGCGTTTTGTGTTCAGACACTGTACCAAGGCTGACTAACCAATTTGAGAACTTTCAAACGTTTTGAGAATATCTAAAATGGTTCTAACTCTAAAATTCATTGGCACGCTTATTGACAACTATGTTCAATCCTACTGAAATATCTACAGTGAGATAAGAAATACTGTGGATTATACGGAAATGTTTGCGGAGTGGTTGACAACATTCGCATCTCATTCTGAATCCCAATTACGAAAATGTTCGAAAACATTTTCAACGAAGTTATAGTTTTCACAAAAACACTCATGGGAATGTTCAAACATGTATCATCTCATTTCTGTACACAAGGCCGCCGTCTAAAGTGCATTCAATTCGGAATTTCGGAGAAAAATAATGCATAGAGATTTCATATGGTTGGTGTTTTCGACAGCAGAAAAAAAGGTTTGGCTCTTCTAACAAAACTCAAGTTTTCAAGTCATAACACTCATTTTTTTCCATAATTAGAGAACTCCAAATTTTAAACTCGATGGTATTTGTGCTATCATTATACATTTTTAGATGGAGATTATGTGGAACTCAAAGTCGCGAATGAAGCTGCTGGTGACCTATTGACCTATCCCAAGTGTATCAAATCCTGGTTGCAGTGTACTTTGGCTGGTGTGAAAAAGGTTGTCGTCGGGTACAAGGACCAGGAAGGGATCGTTAGGAAGGTATTTACTAGAAGTAAATTGAATAGTCACGTGAAACACAGCAGAACTCAGAAATGGCGATGACAAAGTGAACAATCACGTGTCTTTACAATTTACTTCTAGTATCATCTTCATTTCTCCAATAAAAACTTCAGAGGACCGAATTGATTGAAACGATCCATGTTAACAGAAATTTTTGGCAACTAACAAAAGCGATAGAAGACATGATGAGACAGTCTGCGTCTCTATGACCTGTACACTGTCTCCGCCAGGCCGCTACAAAAATAGGTTTTGCTAATTGACTATTATCTGAGAATCGGGTTGAGCTGTTGTTGATTGTTTGCCAGCAAGAGAGTGTGTGTAGATCGATGATACGCAGACTGCTTGACACCCCGCTCCGCTCATTTCAAAATCTATATTACGGTGTCCACAATAGTTTGAAATCTTTTACTTCGTAAATGATGTTTTCTACAATCCTAATCCTACAAACGAGGATTTTTCTAGGTTCATTGACTTACTTACTCAATTAATCCAAATGACACATTGACTATTTATCATTAATTTTATTATTGTTTATTGACCCATTGACTCATTTCGTTATGTACGAAGTACAAAGTGAAAACGTGAACTTTATTCTTAGGTCAAGGAGATGAAGACCGACGACTTGGTCTCAAAGATGTGCAAATCTGGTCCCATCAAAACTCAGGACAATTTCTTGTTCCTTCACAAATTAATTGATGACGTCGATGGATACCTTCAGGTAAAGACATTCTGCAGTGACCAGAGTACGTGTGTTTAAACATCCCAGAGCTCATCCCAGTCTGCGTATCTCGATTTGCCTCACTATTTCGTCGAACGTTTATCCCGGCGAAAAGTAAGAGCACATGAATAACAAGCATTTGAAAAAGATGCAGGTTAAAACAAAGATCGGGATGTTCATGAATACCGCTTCAGTGACTTTTTTAAAAATTTTCTCTGAAAAGTGTTCGGAACTGAATTATCAAGAACTACATGAGTTTTGGTTTAGTTAAAAGAAAAAAACCCACTACCCTCTAAACAGCTTTGGCTATGCGGTTTCTGAAGCATCATTGACAAAAAGTTTTTCAATAATCTGGATTTACTGAGGGTTCGGAACCAAATTTCCAGATGAGCGAAACCTTAGCGACAAGGGAATGCAGGCTTTCATCCCAGTTTCAGAAGATGAAGTCGCGTGAAAACTTTCTATCATTTAGGACAACTAACATAAAGATGGATTACAAAATAGCTATAAAAATTGTAGCTTCCCAAAGTCAATTTGAGAACAAATACGGTTTCATTGGAAATTCAGATCTCGGACGAGCTCTACTAGCTGCTGTATTTTCCGAGCTACAACATTTTAGCTGAATTGAAAGCTAGGTGCACTGTGGAGTGAGAAAGACGTGTAGGTAGAGACGTATTGTTTTCTATGACTACTAATGAAAAAGTTGTGATTAAACTAAACATTTCTATCAACTTTACAATTGAAGGAAGGAAAGACGTGCAATGTCTCGTTCGCGGCCCATGATACTCACGCTAGCCTCACTCCGACCTCGGAAGCAGAATCAGCTCTCTCTGAGGAGTTCAGCAAGTTGCTCAACGATGTTGTAGAAGCATGATTTACTTTTGTTGCAAATTGCATGCAAATTGCATTTTTTTTTCCTTACGCTGTTATTTGTGTACATACCGTTGTTCTGTTATTCACATCACGTTTCTACTAGTAAACGTAGTTATGTCGTTTCTAGAGTTGTTATCTTAAAGTTTCCATCAGATTTTTCTACATATTATTTCTTATTTTCTTGTTGTTTAGCACTGTTTCACTTAGTTTTTTTTCAGTCATGAGTGCGTATGCTACAAGATCCCGACACCTTCATTCCACCCTGCTTTTCTCGCTAGCGTCTGTACGAGGAGACGCAGCCCGGGATATTGGTGCCGGGACCTTCTAGCTTACGTACTATGGTACCAACTTTGTTGATTTGAAAAACTAACGCTAAAGTGTCTGAGCTAACAAACCCAGATGTGTTTTGGTTTTCATTTGCACTCTTTGTCTAGAATTTTTCTTCATGACATTTTTTTAAATCATGTAACTTTGACACCAAATATTCTACTATTATTGGTAGTGATTTCAATGGAAAAGTTGCTGCATGTTTTTTGTTAAAAATTTTCGTTAGGACATATTTCTTTTCCAAATATATTTCCATTGCTGTACAGTTTAGTTTTTCTGTCTTAAAACACCGTTTATTTTCTTTCTCGTATTCTTTAAAATCATACATGATGTTTTCGTTAATCTCCAGAAATGGGCAAGGCAGCACAGAAAGTTTAACAGATCATAAAAAAGCCTTTCCTTGGCCATTTCTGTACTTTACGTTTTCACTCACTATGTACATTTTTTCAGCGAAATGCTGTGTTAGGAGAGGTTTCTGTCTCGATTTTCTCATATTTCATTATTAGTTACCTCGTAAATCCTATATTTTTACTGTTTTTACGTTGTCTCTTGGAGTCGGGGAGAAAAGTTGAATAACGCGTACTCCAGTTTTCGTGCACGTTTTTCGTTCTGTATTCAACTCTTCCTCCATTTTTTTAGAATTTCAGTATTTCGAAATCGTTGCATGTTACTTATGTACTTTATTTGTTATTTGTTATCCGATTCACATGAATATTTGTTATTTTGAGAAATCTCCAACATAGAAGACGACAGCTGGAAGATATATAAACATGAACTGTATTTGGCTACTGCACCGAGTTCAAACTACAATATCCTCAGAACGAATTACCATTACTCTGAGATTCGCTTAAAGCGACACCCATATCACCATGGTAGCAGTTCTCAAATGAACTTGCAAATACTTAAAACTTACGTGATTTCAACGTACATTACCGAGTGTTTCATAAATGGAAAAGGTATACAAATAGATTAAAGACTCTCAGCGAAGCTAGTGAAACGCAGAAATAATTGTCAGTAACGCTTCGAGAGTTAGCGGGGGTGAAAGAGGAACTCACACATCTCTGGTGAAAGGTTCACACGTTTGCAAAACGAGAATTGTTACTAGCGGTCGTAAGTTAACTCATATTTGTTTTCGACCAGAACTAGCAAAGAGAACTGAAACGTTGAAGTTGTTTCGCCTCTAACGGTTTTTTAACACTTTTTTGGAATAAACGAGCTAGTTGACCCCAAACCGAGTTGGTTTTCATCCGACTCTACTCCCAGTATTTCATAGCTCCTACACTGCCAACTTTCTCAATCTCAAATTCTCAATGCTCCACTCAATTTTAATATGAACATGCGGGTCTCAACAGATTTTGGTTTGATTTCCCATCAAGTATTACATACTGATTTCGCCGCATTGTTATAGATTACCCTAATTATCTTTTCAAATGTTGAAACAGGTTGACCTCTGCTCACTTGTTGCTCTTGTACTTTGCCACAGGGGTAGAAACTCAATTAACCTTTCCGAGTTAGGTCGCGAGCGGTCATTCTAGTTCTGTTCTCAGAACACACGAGCACGCTCCTTGTACACAGTATTTCGACATCTAGCAAATTGACATAAAATGTGTACATGGAAAATATTCATAATTAGTTGAACTGATATAAATAGTTGTTTGTTCTTTTTTCATGGTTCGAAAAACTAGAAGAGAGCGAAAGAGACAGAGAGAGGAAGAACCATTAAAAGAGAGAGAGAACAAAAAGAAGGAAAGAGAGATAGAAAGAGAGAGCAAAAAAGGGAAAGAGAGAGAGAGAGAGAAAGAGAGAAAAAGAGAAAAAAATGTCTACATCCGATTGACCGGCTTCTTACACACCGCCCTTCGCATGACTTTTGAACAGAGGAGATCGTTCCACGTGAACTTTTTCGTGTAGCCGTAAATGTTCACTTCGAAGTCGGAATACAGCTGGAAAATCGATAAATGAAAAAAAAAAGCCTTTCTGTCCCTTTTCGTATCACGAACCATGAAAAGAGAACAAGAAGAGAGGTGAGAAACAAAAAAATCGATGTTCCCCACATTGATCCGAGGGTGTCAAAACGATAAAACGCCAAAATACAAATTATTGAAGTTCCCGGTGAATTTTATCTAGAATCGGAAGCGCCAATGAGGAATGAGTCGATATTTCAGATCAGAGTCGGCGTCTCCTCAAACATACGCTATTTCTCTGGCGGCGTAGCAATCCTTCCAATCTCACGAGAAGTTCAAATGAGTTTCTCATGAGATACCTCATGAGCTACTCGTGAACTTTCAATGTTGTAGCATAGCAATCAATAGAATCTCATGAGAAACTCATACGAATAGCTCATGAGGTACCTCATGAGATTTTCGAGGGATTGCTACGCCGCCTGCTCTCACATCTCGCCGAATCTCACATCTCGCAAAATACTGAGACTGGGTAGCATGTCAATTGGTCAATGAATACTCCAAGCTATGTTTCACAACTTCAGAGTTTATAAAAAAATCTGCGAATCTCTGTTAGCGGTTGCCCAGTTTCATACGAACACGTTAATGGAAAAGTGTTTAGAATATGTTCTCTCCTGTTGTCTCTAAAAAGAGTCATCTGAAAATCTTGGCACGATGCCAGTGGGTCTCAGTGCGAATGAAATAAACTATATAGTGCGAATCATTTTCCAACGGAACTTCCAGCTGGTGTTTCGTATAATTACGATTATTCAAAACAGTGAAAATTTCCCGGAGCGGTTGAGTGTGCACGAGCGTATGGATTATACTATACCTGCACACAGTCTTCTTTTCCCTGCTCAGTAGAGCTCGGTTCCGTCTCGAACCAGTTTTTATAGTTGAACTGAAAGAAATTGTGGATAATAATAATGTTTTTATTTAGTTCATTGCTCATTTTACAGTTCTAAAGTATCATAGGGAAGTATGACTCGGAAATTTCGAATTGTCTGTTTATAATGATTTCGATTCATCTTTTAATTGTGCAGGTTCAGCTGGCTTGTCTTTTTTTTCCCTGTTTTATATGTATCTCACATTGCAAATAAGATGTTCTCGAATCAATGAGTAAAAATATTAAAATATGGACGCGTCATCAAAAATTTAGTTAGAGTCTGAATGTTTGTCTCTCGTCGGAATCGGACCTGAAAACCAAAGATTCGTAGCTGGCCGCTAATCACTGGACTACGAGGTGACATAATCGATAAGTTTTCAAATCTAATACGTGAGTCTAAACACAGCAAAATTTGGAATATACAGAACTCTCCCACCTTGCTGTTGGGATCGCTATAAACATGGTACCTCTATTACTCAACCAAAAAATTATTCAAGCAGCTTGCATTTTGAGAAAGTATATTTTATCCATCTCAGTCTGTTATATTTTAACTTATTGTAATTTACCTTACCAATTTATTTAGCTCTATAATACTTTATTGTCACTCTATACGATTCACCTAATGATTTCTTACGTTAAAGAAGGGCGATCATGTGGTCCAATCGCAACTGTTCAGTCCTTTAAACTGCAATACATTTTTCAATTGCAGTTTAAAGGACCGTTGACACGGGATTGGTTCACATTATAATGAGCCATCTCTCACCTCTGAGCCGTCCTCCCACACGAATCTCATAACCGGATCGTAAACGTTATACAATCCGATCCAAGTTGCGTCAGTTTCTGTTGAATTGTACCCTGTGGTCGTCAGTCCTGTGAATGTATGAGGGTACTAAATCAAGTTGCGAAAATCGAGTTCGAGTCTCGAGTACACTTTGAGTCAAACATTTTTGAGTTTCGAGTTGATTTATAGCTTCCAAATTCTCCTTTTTTCCGAGAACGATATTATTTAAAGTTCATTCTTCATACTCCATACTATCTGACCACCAAAACAAGCTCTGAAAGTCCGAAAAAAACGTCTTCAAATTTTTATGGTCGAGTGGTCGATTGGTTGTGGGCGCGCTAGCATTCAAAACACCATGGTTCGATCCCACTCGGCGGTATCTTCATGTACCGTATGTGCTCGCAATAACGCTCACCTATGTCTAGCTTCCCTTTGATTGATTCACTTACGTGTAAGCATGTGCCATACAGAAGGAGATGTTAAAAATATCGGCAGGACTAATGGAAAAACTAACCTGTGATAAAATAGTTTTCTGCAGTCGAATGAATTGACGTCAAATGAGATCCAAGGTCCTCACACTGCTTTTTGCAGTCTGCGTAGTCGCAGTTTTTCACAATCTAGGTCAAAAAAGGAAAAAGTGTTGAAAAGTTAGTCTATATACTCTGTTTCACCAATCGATTTTCTTCTACAGTAACCCGTTAAATATTAAGGAGGCTGTTTACAATGCATGATTCTATGTTCTTGTGCCAAGCTTTTAGAGTTTGTAAAGACACAAAGTGCAGAAAATCCAAAAACGTCAGCAAACCAAATTTTGATTTTAAAATTTAATTATATTACTGTAGAGGGGGGGGGACAAACTATATTAGGGTATGCCGAATTCATGCAATGTACATTCAGGTGAGATTCGGTGAAATTTATTCGAGTCAGAGATTCGTTTAGGTTCTCTTCTTCATTATTATGTATACCTTTACTCAAACTATCTGTTCAACTAAAATGAAATAAAAAATATGAAATACATTCGATGTTTTCTATATTCTGCTGCTTGTTGGTTAGCACATGTAGGACTCACCCCGTAACAAGAGTCGGTCATTTCATAGTAGGTCCAAGCACTGTCACATTGATCTGAAAAACAAAATTACGCAACATTAGAGAGGGTAAAGAGTGTTTGGATCTATCTTTATCCCCTTCTCTCTCTCTCTCTCTTTCTCTCTCTATCTTTCACTCTAACTCATTCTCTCGCTCTCCCCTCTCTCTCTCTCTTTCTCTCTCCCTCTCGACTTACACGTAACAGGGGGAGAGTATGTGGCACTCGGCATACACGTTGCGGTGCTCATCGTTGTTCCGGAAGAGTACGGTAGGGCACAAACGTACGGTTTCAGACTATTTGGATTTGACGACCTAGAACGATTTGGAATTAGTCGTTATCATTCCGAACTGAACACGAAGTGATACGAAAACCACCCTGCTTCTCACTTTGATTACTAAGCGACCGTATCATTTCGAAAAAACGTTTTTATATATCGGTGCAAAATCATATAGCCACACCGTCGCCTGCTATCTCACGTTCTATCTGAAGAGCATACAAGTCACTCCAAACGAGCCGTTACGTACCTCCATTTGCCAGAGTCCAAAATTATCGCTCCATTGTTGTTCGCATCTTGCGGCTCTACAAAAAAAATATATATATAAAGTTAATAATGTTATAAACAAAACAATACACCTCATCAAAAAGCATCGAGAAATAGTTATAATTCAAATCTTTTCTGCTGACATCTCTCGTTGAGAAGTCGTTGACTTTCTTTATATGTTTTCACTTTTTTCTTTGCTTTTTCACTTTCCTGTTTCATTTTTTGCATTTTAATCCTTCCATACTTCCCGATAGTTTTTGAACTTACCGCCAGCCAGCCAATTGGTGTAGTTCCATTCCGAGCCATCGCTCCAGGACCATTTTTCTCCTCCCTCCGCGCCAATCCAAAAATCCAGCGAGCCGTAGATGAAGTGACTTTTTGCCATTGCTGGAATATCAGAATTGCTGACCAAGTCTTTGTTGTAAATTGCTTCAATCCAGGCCTAGGTTCACGAATTTCGAGGCAAAAGCAATGTGATCGAGCAAAAAACACAACGGGACGGGGCAAGATAGACCGTAACCGCTCGATTGGAGAAAACTAACCACCCCCTTTATAGTTTTTGCAAAAGATGTGCGGTAATTGAATGATTGATTTATTTACATGCAAGCATGTGAGATACATAGAGAGAACGAAAAATGAATAAAACCAAATGAATTTGAGCAATATGAAAACACGAATCGAAACATGGTGAAATTGGACTGATAGATGAGGTTCAATGGCTTGGAACAAATACATGTTGGAATTAACTCACACCAGAATCATAATGACACTAATCCTGAATTTTTTTTCCATAAATTTCCCACCTAAGCATTTACATCCGTGATTGACAACTCAGAAGTTTCGAGTTCACGCTAAGTAGTCGTGTTTATCAGAGCAGCATAAAAAAAGTTGAACTTCACTTCATTCTTATTCAAATGTCAAACAGACTAAATAAACGTTAACCACTAACCTAAAACGTCTTCATTTCCTTCTTTTTGTGAATTTCGTCCTTTTTTATGTTCTGTATTTCTTCGGATTTTGTATGTATTTTTAAGTTGTTGTTCATAATTACTTAAACGCACTCAGGACATCTGTATTCTCCTCCTCGCTCCGAATTGACGCCAGATGACCTCCCAACGAGACACAATTCGTTTCTGCTCTATCGAATTCGGTTCCCGTCGAAATCAGTTTGTAACATCTGGATAATCATTAATCGTGAAAAGGATTCATTGGACGCAACCTCCTATCGGTATCATTACGTAGGTGCTTTTTTCCGAGAAAATGAAGCGAGAAAAAGTATATATTTTGATAATGGTTTTTTCCGTAAATTCAGATTGTTGACTTGGATGTCAAAATTAGAGCGGGACGCTTCTTCTAATGGTCTGCTCGAATATACCAACACCTCTATTGCATTCTGGATCTCTTTTCTCCCCTTTCAGCTTGTACCCCGGCGGAGTGTGAGAGAAGAGAAATAGTGTATGATTGAAGAGACGCCGGTTGGGATAATATTGGCGGAATGTTTTTGAATACGGACTTTGTCCTCCTCGAAACCATCAAATGTGTTCAACATATTTGGAGGTGTTCCCAAACAAGCAAACAGTCGGTTATGTTTTCATACATGTTCATCCATTCGAGAAGAATTCGAAAAAACTAAGGTTTTAGTTGAGAAATGCTCCTCTCAAATCAAATTCACTAAAAATAACATGTCTTACCGGTTATATTCTGCTCTACATGTGGTTTGCACTGGACAGTCAGTATCAGACCAAACGCTTGCGATACACAGAACTACAAGCCATTTCAACATTCCTTGAAAACTGTCAATAAAACCAAGTTGAGGAAAGTAGGAGAAACTACAATGTTAGAGAGTCGAAGTTTCATGTAGATTTGTAGTTTGATTGGAAAACAAACGTTTGGACTACGACTAAATTTATCGATCAAACTACAAACAAAGCACAAAAAAAGAATGGGCGCGAAGCAACCCTTACGATGTTTTCTTTTTTGATCTTTTGAACCATGCAACTCAGAATCATTGTCTAACAGAACATAGAAGTTTGTCAAACGTTAATGAATCACAATAAAACATCAGATTTTCAAAGGAAATTTTTTAAGGAAAACCTTAACATAGGTGTTGTTATGATGATAGTTAGTTGTCCGAAAAGTGGAAATTTCAATTTTTAAAATGGAACATGAAACATTGTCGTTTCGTTGATGTATTAAAATGTTATCTCTCGAGGTGTGAAGAATATAAGCGGGCGATAAGCCTTATTCATGAACTAATTCTCTCAGAATTCTCGTTTCTGTGAAATTATGAACCACAACAGTTTAACTTTCGGGGCCCAACATTTTCACGAAACAAATACAGTTGAAACAGAAAATACGCAAGGTTTGCTCAGAAACCGTGGAGAAAACCGTAAAACGAACATTTCCCGACATATATTCATAAACATCCCAGCTTGCTAACCCTCACCTGCGTCTCTTCAAAACACATATATTTGTCCGCTTTCACATGCCGCCGAAAAACCTGTCTTTCAAAAATATCCGAATATTACTTGCAGGCTGCAACCCTGATGCTGATTTATACTTTGCTTTTTGCATTTCACTTTTAATTCTTTGCGACAACAAAGTAGAGCCCGAATCCACCAATTAGAACATCCTAGCAACTAACGTACTCTTCGAAAATTCGTAATTTCAGTTTTAGAAAATGCTACTGTTGCTGATCTACCTATATACCTAGATTATGTTAACTCGAGTACTTTTGCACTTTTCCATAAACAATTAATGTAGTGCACCAAATGTACAAACACTAGAAAGACAACGGAAGAGCTCATGAAAGACTTAAAGGAGACCGGAATACAACTTGAGCAGAGGTTTTGTTTCGGGCTGCTTTTAACTGTATTGAGATCAGAGAGCACAAATAATTCGTATATTAGTTTGATCAGTCCACGTGACATTCAAATGACAATGCCGCGCGACACGCAACGCGTCCAATCAAAAGTAGGATACATCAGCTTCACGAGAAACCATGTTGCTCTCCGGTCTCCTTTAAACGTGAAATAACACAAAGTTGAGAAATTCCACAGTCTGCACTGCAGGATGTGAATTCAAGTTGAACATTGAGTCAATTTACGAATAGTATTTGACATTATCATTTTGTTTAATTATTCGGTAACATTTTTTACCAGTTGATGTTTTAAAGATGGGAGATGGGAGGACATTCGGTAATTTGAATATCTACTTACACTCCGTGTTTTGTATAATTACTGCATCAATTTTATGCAAATGATTTGATATAGTTTCTATTATCATGATTATTCATGATAATACTACTATTATGTTTTCCTCCACAGAAAAGGCGGTTGCTGCTGCTGTTGCTCTACTCAGATCATTGAGCATCAATAATTACTGCTCTAAATGCACGAAAATGATATTATATTGTTTCTATTATCGGTCTTATATAGTTGTCGCCATTCCCACTGAGACTTTGGCAGCGTGCCAACGAAATTTCAAATGATTATATTTGTAGAAATAAAATGTTTGACGAAAAGAATTTCCACCCACGTACTACAACAGTGCTCAATTACGGCTCAGAGAAAATTTGAGTGTTTTGAGAAACATTAAGGTGTTGAAAAGCCGTCTGGAAATTTTGTTGGCACGTTGCCGAGGTCTCAGTGGGAATGATTGGATATGAAAATTCAGAAAATGCGACTGCTGCTGCTGTTGCTCTACTTAGATTACTGTAATTCCGTTGACCGACTGCTAGCTACCTATTGTGGCAAAGGTGCACTCATTCCGCCGATTTCGAAACAATCCGTTTCTACTTGGGACGAGTGTGTGATGTCATTCGCCGGTAAACCAAACTGGCAGGTCAGTTTCGGATATCTGGCGGCGTAGCAAACCGCCCAACCTCATGAGAAGTTCATATGAGTTTCTCATGAGTTACCTCATGAGCTACTCGTGAACGCTTAATGTTGTAGCATAGCAATCAATAGAATCTCATGCGAAACTCGTACCAATAGCTCATGAGATGATCTCATGAACTATAGTGGGGATTGCTACGCCGCCTGTCAACGAGCGTATAACAAAACGACTCGGGTAAGGTGAAAACATCATTAATCATAAAGAAAAGAAATTATCAGTTTTTGAACATTGCATCGTTTCTTAGTTTGATCTCGATGCTCTATGAGATTTTGTCGAAACAATAGAGACTCATAAACTATCGGAATTGTAGTGGTATACTTATTCAAAACGATAATGTATGTTGTCATTAAGACTTTTGGATGTTATTATGAAAATATGTTATTGTATGAACAACATGAAATTATGAATTAAGGAAATTAGTTGCTATGAGAAGGCAGTTGGTCTTGCTGTTTCAACTTTTCCGTCATTGAATTTTCCGGGGAAAAGTTCGTAGTTTCGAGTTTTCCATTCACTGTTTTGGATCGTGTCACAGGTGCAGAGCTCTCGATCACTCTCCGATCATGGCATTTAAATAAACTACTCGGAATTTCATGAAAAGTTAGATAATAGTTACTCTCTATCAAATCGCCACTAGTTATGTTTTATAGGTAGAAGTTCACTTAGATAGCGATTCAGCTAATTGCTAACAAGTTACTAGTAAAGGGCTACGAGAAATTCACCCCGGTTAGAAGCCGTTCAGAGGATGATTTAATTTAGTGATGTATGTTCCGAAGTTCGGCCTTTGTAGAGCTTCACTCACAATAATGACACGTTGGAATGCTACTTCTCTGAGAAGGAATACGTTGAACCGGGAAACGTAACGGTCTACGTTCGAGAGACGGAAGATGTGTGCCAAACATGCAGCAGACGGGTATGTTGTCCTTTTCTAGCTCTCTCTTCTATCCTTTTCATCATTCATATGTTATTATCCTCTCTCTCACTTGCTTTCTCTCTATCTATCTCTTCCTCTCATCCTCTCTCTTTTTTCTTTCTTCCTCAGTAAACTTCCTACTTGAAACGTCAATTTCAATATGAACTGTGTAATGATATAATTCAAAATCAATATTTCCACAAAATCCGTGGCAGAATTCTACAAGTCTTCAACCCTGCGATGAATAAATAGAAAGACTTTGTATCTCTAGAGGAAATGCTTTACAGGAAGCTCTCTCAACCTGGACTAAATGTAGTCCATCTTGCATTAGTTCTAGTTTGATCAGATAGCGGGTCAACATTAATACGTCACAAAATGTACATAGATCAAACTACAACAAAGATTCGATCAATCTCTTTGAAAGAAATGACTCCCAGGGAGCCTTCTCAACCTGGGCTGAATAAAATTCATGCTCCATTAAAGAAGGACGATTGTGTGGACCAATCCCGTGACATCGGTCCTTTAAACTGCAAGTTGAAAAATGTATTGCGGTTTGAAGGACTGAAGCGTTGCGATTGGATCACATAATCGTCCTTCTTTAATTGTAGTTTTATCCACTTTTCGATTAATAATAGAAACAAAGTGTATTTTAACAAAACCACAACAAACATTCGATCAATCTCTATTGAAGATATTTTCCGAACGCCTTCTCTAGCTCGACGGAATGGAGTCTAAGCTCAATAAATGGTAGTTTGATCGAGTTTACGGTCAACAACTTCACAGAGTGTTTATAGATCAAACTACAACGTAGGTTCGATCACTAATATAATAAATGTTCCAGAAAGCCTTTTCGACCTGGACGGAGTGGAGTGATTGTTCCATGTGTGGTGGAGACTGCAGAGGAATCGAGAACAGAACCCGTGAATGGATTTCAACGGATCCATATGAGCCAACGATTGGGTAGGGAAGACGAGAGAGAGTTTGGGAGGAAGAGAGAAACAACGAGAGAAAAGGAAAAAAACTATAGTGACGCAGAAAAGAACAAGTAGAGTACTATATGAAATCTTAGTCGTGTCCTCTAAACAAATGGGAGATAGCCTGGTTCAGTGATACGCAGACAGTCGGATACTAACCGCGAGTTTGTGCATAAGTATCCCAGCGCCCCTTTACATCCCTGTTCCCATCAACTCTACTTTTTTGTATGATTTTTTATCTATTCAACATGATAGAGATAAAAACCGACTCGCAAAACTAGAAATCTGCTCACAAACCTATACAGTGTGCGTATGCTACCAGCCAGACACCTTTATCTCATCCCCTCTCGTCTTGCTCGAATTTTTTGCACGGGTAGTATCCCTGTCGATGTGTATGACCAGCGAAGTATAGTCGTCGTCAACGAAAATGCGGGAGGGTACGGTATATTCCAATTTCCGCGGTGTTCGTACACGATTTCAAACACTGCCTGTTATGTGCTGTCTTAGCGCAGTTTGGTTAGCGCCAAGCTACGAATATTTTCCTTGCAGGTTCAATTCCACCGAAAGACAATTACTTATAAATTTGGCACCACAGTGTGAGAATGAGGAAAGTCGGGTTGCTATCAACTATCAACTCGTCAGTATGTGCTAGCAAACCTGAGCAGGGTTTATAAATGACATGATACAGAACACGAGAAAGCGCAGCGGTCAATGAGACATCTGTGTCTCTGCGTGTGTTTGACCTGTTCACTCTCACCTCAAAACCGGTACAAGGGTCTGACCAACTGACTTCGAAATGTCTAAGATGTTTTTGCTAAAATCACTTGTTTCCTGGAGATTTCGGTTGCTCGCATGCTGTTGCAGCAGTAAAAACCCTGCCATAATTGAAGTGGAAACAGCATAAACCAAATCGGGCACAGAATCCTGTGGGATAGAAACTCATTTTTCTGTTTCAGAGTGCTGGAGGAGCAGAGAAACTGTACCTCTCCCCCAACGTGTCCATTTCCTTGGTTTGCATGTTGCTACGGCTACCAAAACACGTCCACGACCTGCGTCAGAGACCCTGCCATTGACATTGACGCATGCGACTGTTATGACGAGGGACACCTATCACCCTGGTCCGATTGGGGTATTTGTTCGAAATGTGGTGGGGCTTGCAGAGGAAACGAAACCAGAACTCGCACGTTCACTCCACCTGAACACCATCTGCCAGAGTATGGGTAGGTTATTGAAAACAAAAAAAGGCGGTTAAAACCGTGCTCAGTTTCAGACTGGCGGACAAATATGTCCTTATAAGGACTCAGTTTATTCCCAATATCTTGAAACTTGTTTCGAATGTGTACAAATTTGAAGGAATAAACATTACTATATCTTTCTCATCTAGTCTTGAGTCTGGATTGACAAGTGCTTCCAGGGGTTATTCCTTCTATTTTGAATAATGAATTTGTAACGCAAATGAAGGGTGGCATGAAATAGACGGATTGAATCGAAACACTTACAAGAGAGTACAGTATTTTTCTCTCTATCTCGCTTTCATTACCTTTACATTTGTTCGTTTCAAACACGTTTATCGTCGTTCTTTCAGTGCGCTGGAATAGCAGAGAGAATGTACCTCTTCCCCAACCTGCCCCTCTCCTGAGTTTGCATGTTGCTACGGCTACAAGAACACGTCTACAACTTGCGTCAGAGATTCTGCCATCGACATCGACGGATGCGATTGTTATAACGAGAACCACCTCTCATTCTGGTCCGCGTGGGGTGTCTGTACGGAATGTGGTGGAGACTGCCGAGGAGATGAGATCAGAACTCGCACCTTCACCCCACCTGAACACTATCTGCCAGAGTATGGGTGAGTATTTTTAGGAGAAGGGACAAGAGAGATCAATAAAAAAATCTGATTTAGTGCTCACATTTTCCAACTGGACTCGTTGGCAGCGTGCCAAAAACTTTGGAAGACTGTTATTTAGAGAAAACATATATTTTACAGAAAGTTTTCCTGAGTACGAACTATAAGTAAGGGATAAAATCCTTCACATAAATTTCTATTGTTTTGAAGTATTTAAACATGTTCAAAAAAGTTTCATTGGCAAGCTGCCCAAGTGCAGTTGGGAAATGTGCAAACTATAGTCTAGGCCGGCCGGCTCTTTCTCACTTTTTCCACATTCTCACCTCCCTTCTTCTCTCTTATCACACGCACACCATTCAATTCTTTGGTTTCAGACCGCTGTTTGAAAATAGAACGTGCGAAAATCCTCCCACGTGCGCCCCTCCCGCAGCTGCATGTTGTGACGGCTACCAGGAGGGTTCTTCCTCAGTTTGCCGCCAAGATGTTCTCCATCCACCTGTCGGTTGCAACTGTCCATAGTAAAGTGGCACAAGAAGTTGTTGTGGTTCACGTGTTATTGATGCAACCTTCACATGATCATGACGTCATGTTCACGTAATATTCACGTTTTGTTTCAATAGATACACATAATTTGTGTGATTTTATACTGACTTACCCTAAATGGAGTAAGCGGGCTAGAGGATTCTTATTTATTTTCAGTCCTGATGAATTCAGAGAAAAGTTTTTCGTCGATTAACCACCATGGACCAAATCGTAATTTTGAATTATAACATCGCAATGTTTCTCGAAGCTGTTCTCATTTTGCCATTTTGCGGTCATAGCTGCTCTTGAAATTTCGGTGATAAGTAGGTGTTAATATAAAACTCCACTATAAAACACAACTTGATCCGCTGGAATGTTTTCGTATAATCCGCTATATGTGGCTTTATTATTGTTTTTTGGGTATTTTGTTAGTAATAAAAATATGTATACATCAGTGTATGGATTCTACAAACTGTTCGGGATCTACAAAATGCTCTGCGCTCCGGGTCCAAGACCACCAGTTTTCAGGTCGAGCTGAAAAAAAGACAACAAAAATGAAGAACATGGATTAAATGACGATTACAATTATTGCGCATTGACATATTACGACTAAGACATCGCTAATTACGTTGCGTTTGTAAACCACGCGTGTGCTGATCGTTGTAGACGTTTGATTCAAATAGTATGCACTGGCTAATTTTGTGACACAATATTTGAACAACTGTGTGTGACCAATTTCAGACATAAATAGATATGTTTTTGTTTCTATCGAAAACTAAGAAATACTGACAAAAAATAAAAACCTGTTGTATTAACTGATTTATTCAGAGGCCGGGTTGTTTAAAAACATTGTGATCACAAGTTTATGTGTTATTCATATTTAGTTTCTATAAAACATTTCCAATCTGCCGTTTGACAGTAAATGTGAAGTTTATAATCATCTGGGCGTCCATAGATAAGAGTGGCGGGGCTGACAATAGTGCACTTCTTGTTGGTAGTTTTGCTGGGAGATGCTACTGCTGCTCAGTTTTTTGTTAATAGGATCCGGTAGGTCAATTTTTTTAACTTTATTCATTAAATTAGAACAAAATTAGGCTTCTCACTGACTTATTCAGAGAGGTAAACGTTCTCATGAACAATTGCTACTGCAGCTCAGTTTTCTTGTAATAGGAACGGGTAGGTCACATTAGTTTTTTGAATTGGTTTTGTATATTGTATCAACGATTGAACTAGACAAACTACTCAATAGAGAATGAGGGAAAGCGAAAAGAGAACAGAATATGTTTTACTGAATTATTGGAAGAGGTGAGGGTGGTAATAGATATTTGCTACTGTTACTTAGTTCTCATCTAATGAGATCAGGTGAATCATGCATTTTCTCATTGCAAAAAATCAGATGCTTCAGCCTTTCACGTTTTACAAAAAACGTTTGATTACGGATATTACACCTTCCTCTCATGTTTGTTATCAAACTTTGTTCGAATGCGCCCAAATCTGGTGATTACGTCACAGAAGCTTTCCCGTTGGGACGATTTTCCAGTAGTCATTTTGCCGGCCCCACTTCGGGGTCGCAGGGGTCGCGAGTATTTTGGCATAATATTGTCGCTCAGATAGGTTTTGCCTCAATTTGTTTTACTGATTTGCTGCTCGCACAAAGGGGGACAGAAGGGAAAGTTAATATGAAAGAGCTGCTCGAGAGAAACTCATAAATACTATTTTTTATTCAAACTAACCAGCCTATTGTCCCGCAGTTCACTCACACAAAAACGTTTCATCGTTGAAAACAAAGAAATTGTGATGAAATACACGCTGAGCAACATCGAAAATTGGAAACGCATGTGTTGTCAATGAGTACGCAAGATGTCACGTCTTTCTTGCTGTGTTAGAAACAGGCTATAGAATCAGTATTTGAAGAAGATACTGAAAATGACTAAACTATGTTGAACGTCGTACTTCAACACTCAAATATCTTTTTTTTTTCAATTTTTTCAGGTATACATGAGTATTGCTAATTTTTGTCTGCTTCAAATTTTCGCGCCCAATTTTTTCAATAGAAAGTGTCTGACAGAAGTCATCTTTTTGAACGTCACTTTTCACTGATAACACTTTTTGCTGTTAAGATAAACAAATCAATCACAAATTCGGGCAGATTAAGAAAATGATCAGTGGACGGGAAAAACAAATGTCTGCGACCTGATTGATCTTTATACTCTCTGTCAAATGTATTTGAGAAAATATGAGGACAGAAGTTTTCTATTCACACCATAGAAACACTAAATTTTGATCATACGCTCAAAGAGTATACAGTTGGTAACTTCCCGCCAAATCACCAGTGACTACTTCATTGAAAGAGACCGGAGAGCAACAAGGTTTCTCGTAGAGCTGCTGTATCCTACTTTTGATTGGACGCGTTGCGTGTCGTCGGCATTGTCATGTGAATGTCACGTGGACAGGTCAAACTAATATACGCGTTATTTGTGCTCTCTGATTTCAATACAATTAAAAGCAGCCTGAAACAAAACCTCTGCTCAAGTTGTGTTCCGGTCTCCTTCAACAACCCCATGTGGGAATCGAACTCGATACAATCTCGCGGCAGCGCGCCGCTAACCCACTCGGCCAAGATATTGTAGTTATTCATTCCAGCGTATTCGGTCTGTCCAGATGCCGCGCCTCCTCTCGTTACTTGCAATGAACCAGCAGCCATAGTTCTTGACAGTACTACTTACTTGTCGATTCCTCAAATCAACAAAGTAAGTTGCCATTCAAAATGAAACCATGTGGAACTACAGGTAAATTGTTTAGTCACGTATAGACTGCATTCTAATGAGGAATTGTGCACTTTGTCATTGCATGTTTCTGAGTTCTACTGTGTTTTAAATGTTTCACGTGACTGTGCAATTGACTAATAGTATATAAAAATCAGCTGAAGACAAGGTTAATTTTCCTTTTTTCTGTTTGCTGTATTTACAACAAAAAGTCGATAGAGAAAGCTAACAAAGAAACGTGATACTCCAACTGTGTTTGGGAATCATCACGTTTCACGCGTTCATTTTTTAGATCAGAATGTTCGTTAACGTGAAAGATTCGGTGTTGATCCAGAAAAATTTCAACAATATAATTATTCAGTTGAACATTGCAAAATCATGTGAAAATTTAGTTCGTAGAAAAAATGCTTTGAGAATACCAAAATAAGGTTGTGTGATTAGTCAGCTCAGGTAAAATTGTTAGCAAATATCCCAGATAACACTCAAAATTAAATTATAACTTTTAAAATCAGAAACTTGATTTTTCAGGAAGTAGAGTTCATACGCACCAATGTTTTCCCCAATTTCAACTGGGGCGGTGAACGGCAGCTGGCTGTCTATGGAACAGCCGGACTTAGGGGGTTCTTCAAGTAAGTTCATATTGAAAATACTACCTAATACTGTTTTGAGTGTTTAAAACAAGCATAATCCAAGTAGAACTCATTCTTCTCGAAGCAAGCTTACCTGGCGGCGTAGCTTATCGTCCAACCTCATGAGAAGTTCATATGAGTTTCTCATGAGATACCTCATGAGCTACTCGTGAACTCTCATTGTTATAGCACAGAAATCATTAGAATCCCATGAGAAGCTTGTGCTACTAGCTCATGAGGTAAACTCATGAGCTTTTGTGAGTATTGCTATAGTCGCCATTTTCCCCATAAAGACAGCAGAGGGTGCAATTGATTGAGCGATGCGGGGCGAGCGGTCGTTGATTATTTGCCAGCAGTTGAGAGAGTGAGCAGATCAATGATACGCAGACGAACTGGCCGCTCGCCAAACCCCGTCCCATACAAAATCGATGGTACGGTGTCCACAACGGTTTGACAAATCCTATACGCCGCCTGGTGTAGGTAGCTCTGAATTTGTAGTTTGATCTCAGTGTTTTTCGGCCGAAATTTGTAACATTCACCCTTATCGAACTCAAACTACCACGAATAGTTAGTCATTTCCAGTTTTATACGTATATGTTGGTAAATAACAGAGTTTTTCTTATTTTTTTCCTAGCTTTTCTGATCTAAATAGCTTTTCTAATCTTCTTTTCATCATAGAAACCCTAATATGAATGATACACGCTTCATACTGTAGAAGTTCACGTAGTAATGCTGATAACTGTTTTTCAGTGAATCGAATTCCATTGATTTCATGTGTAGTGAGCTGGACCTCATTCAGCAAGAAGTGCTCACCAACGGGCAAACAAAACTCACGCTCAAAAAGTGGGTTCTGCTATCAATGAAGAGTTGAAGATAGGATGAAGAGAGAGAAGAGAGAAAAGAGCAAGAGAAAGGGATCAAAAATCGAAGTTCCGACTACAAAACATCCATATTTAAGTATCGCCCTCGGCGCCGCCCAACAAAGTGTGATTCACGGAGAAAAAGCTCACATCATTCTTTTCTCAGCTGAACAGTGAGTTGAATTAACTGGTTTTGAATTTGTGATTCCGCGTTTTCTGTTATATTCTCGTTTTTAGAGTTGTTCGAATGCGTTTTCAGAGATAGTTTGCGCGTTATTGTTCAGTGACTTTTTAAAAAGGATTTTGAGATTGAGTCGTATTCTCAAAAAAGTTAAAACTCTTTCCTAATACTGTTCTAATATTTTTCATTCACCAACGGATAATATTGAGAAGGATCAATGAGAAAAAGCATTGCTCGGTCACGATGATGCGGTATAAAAGCTCTTGTGTATTTTTAGGAAAGCCCATTTTATGAAAAATTTAGTGTAGAAAAATGTGAAACCAAATACGGATAGCAAGTGTCTAGAATGCCAAATTTATAATCTTCTGTCTCTCGTCGGAATCGAACATGCGAGCAAATGATTCGTAGCTGGCCGCTAACCACTTCGCTAAAAAATTCCATGATGGACTAACTTTTAAATCGAATATATTTTGCCCTACACAGCAGAATTGAGATATACAGTCCCGCCTTCCTGTTGGCGACGGCTTCCTTCTAACCGCGACAACCGGCGCTCAATCTATAAAAGCGCACCTAAGTAAATTGAAAAAGTTGTATGAAAAGTGGAAAGAATAACAGCACACATCCAAATTCTTTTCTGCCCGCATCAAAAACAAATATACGTTAGGAATGCCACCGCGATTCAAGATGCAGGAAACGCCGTCATGCAGTACGTCGTCAACAATGGCATCACATTCTATGTGGTCGCACTCAACAATGCGCCGTTCTCGGTCAGTTTTCGATTTTGTATGTTAAATAAACAGTGAAAAGAAAAAGGGATAGGTGAAATATGATAAATTCAATAAGTTTATTATGAGTGAAATAAGATAGCGATACGAAGATTTACCATCTAAGAGTTAATGTAACTAATGATTACTATAAGATACACCGTTTCGGCCTCTCGTCCTCTACGATGTCTTAGGTCAGGGGGCCGAGGCCTCATCAGGAAGATGAACCCCTGACCGACCAGGTCAAAATGTATGAAGTCTAACTAAATAAAGTTATACTATATTAATTTATTTTTATATTTTTTGAATAATCACTAAAATAAGCATACTATCAGTCACTAATAATAAAATTGTACCTTCGGTTTGTAGGTTGACGTATTGTAGACTAGAATAATGATTTTATAAGGTTTTTTATTTACGTAGCGTGGTGTATTTCACCCTAGCCCCCTGTATTTGTTGTCTGATTTGCGTGGCCCGTTTAGAGATGAAAATACAACAATGAGCCTTTCTCGGCCAGTTTTTGACTTTTTCCAATCGATAATAGTGTTTCTTCTTTGTGAAAGTAGAAGAAAATGAGATGTTTATTTTTCTTTGCTTTTCCCTGCTATTATTCGCGATAGGGAAGTTTAGGCAGAAATTAATACAAACACCCAATTATTACACCTTGTTTAATCATTTTGAATATAAAATTTCAGTTCAACAACTTTCCCGCTGGCGCTTTTTACAATGTGGACATCGATAACTTGGACAATCATCCTGGTCTCTACGCCTGCCTCCTTCTCAATATGTGCGGAGAAGTGAACTGTGAGTTATAGGAAGAAGGCATATAGTGATGGAATATTCATAAAATTCTGTCTCTCTTCGGCATCGAACCTGCGAGCATAAGTTTCGTAGCACGGCGCCAACCACTGTGCTATTATAGCACATATTTGACAAGCTTTGGAATCGAAGACATGTGTGCGTACACAGCGGAAAGTGAGATATACAGTATCCTCCCGCCTTTCCGTTGGCGACGACGCAGCACGAATTGCAAATAACAACTAGAATGTGAAATATCCCTAGGCGACATATATACCTTAACAAAATATGTGAGAGTTGTATGCACTTTCGAAAACGTGTAGTAGCAATGCAATGGATATATTAGATAGTGTAACAGTGCAATCGGTAGGATATCACCACGAGTTTGTGAGATATTGCTCATGAGGTATCTCACACTGAGAATACATAGTTGCCAACTTACTATGTTGAAGATTGGTGTAAGTGACCGCGACCTAACTCCTTTGATGACCGGATAGTTCAGCTCAAAATTTATATTTTCATAAGTTCGACTTGAAACTCGAAATCTTGAGTTAAAGGGACCGTTCCTCTTCAATTTGGAGGTTTGAGCTGATTAGTCGATACTGTTCACATTAAAAAACCCAAATCATTCGTATAGGTGTCAACTTCCTGTCTTGCTCCGTGTTCTCAAAAATGTGGCGCGACCACGCGCACGTACATACACCGCCGAGTTCACCTACGTACAAAATTTTCAAAATGTCCATAAAATTACAAAACCATACTCAAAACATGTCAAAATTTACGAATATGAAATCTGAGAAGAAAGATTGATAAATATCATGAAAACTACAAAGCAGTGATAGAATAAGGATTGCTGCATTACAGTAACCCAAATCCTGTTCACTTCTATTCTGCTCCGTAATAATGGGATTCTTTCCACTCTCTGTACGTAGAGTATGAACTTTCATTTCAAAACAGAACAAATGACTTTTTTTCATTTTTCAAAAGTCACCTACATTGCACATTAAAGAGGAACGGTCCCTTTAATCCGAGTTCTTTTCCAAATGCGAGTTTGGCTATAACAACCCTATGAGGCACCGCAGAGAATTATCACGGAGTTCGGCTCGAAACTCGATAACTAACTCGAAAAACACGTATTACCGCAAAACTCGAAAAACTCGAAACTGGGAAACTCGAAACTTTCAACTTGATTAACAACCCTAGTGTTTTGTATGTCTCTATTTCAGGTGACGCCAGCGTAGTGCCCGCAGCTATGACCACTACTGTTGCTCAACAAACCACTGGGGTGAGAAAATGCTCAGAGTATACTAGAAATAAATTGAATAGTCACCTAAAGACACAATTCCAAACAAGCATCGTGCACTTTGTGTTTGCCTGTTCCGAGTTTTGCTGTGTTTAACATGTTTTACGTGACTTTGCGATTGACTAACAGTATACCTACATCAGCTAGAACAACCCGGCACTTTTCTCATGTCCTGCGTCTCCTCAGACATTCGCTATTTCTATTCTCTCACATTCCGCCGGGATACATGTCACATGAGATGATGTTCTAGCATACGTACCCAGAATCGCTTGTTCATATCTCAGCTCTCAAGTAATGTTTGCAAAATACAGCCGCAAAATCTCTGTGTTTTGTTCCGTGTCGGTCATATTACAAAACAAATGTGTTTCGAAGGTGCAGTACATCGACAATTCAGTTTTAAATCATTTAATCACCTAAACCTCTAATCTGTGTGACACATTCAATTGATAACCGGAAAAATTATTATCGCAAAATATGTAAATTCGGATATATGTAAATTCTATCATATACTTTTGTTAGTCTTTCATCCCAGAACCTTCCGGCTGGCACAACTGCCAGTGTTCCGGCCCAAACGACTTCTGCCAACGGAATGGCGACAACTACTACTACATCTGCACCGGTGGGTAATTGGGATTGAATTAAAACAGGAAAACTAACTCTTAAAGGGAAAAGTTCTACAAACTTTATAATGGAAACCAGCATTTTAAATCAATATGTTATATTACGAAAGTATTGTGTAAGTGAAGAATTCATTAAACTTTTGTGAACGTTCAACTATATAGTTACTGTTAGTTAACAGTCACCACAACTGCTACGACACCGCTGGCTCAAGCTGCTAGCGAAACGTGAAGTCACGTGTATAGTCACGTGCTCGATTGGTCAAGCTGCTAGTAAACAGTGAAGTCACTTGTATAGTATCGTGCCCAGTCACGTGGTGCCTGTGAAATGTGCTATTATCTAGAGTAAAATATTTCAGACCATGATGCCTCAAACAACCACCCAGGCTCCAGGTTTTGACGACGACGGTCATGAATGTTCCTGTAATTATACCAACGTCTGGAATGACGTCATGATCGTACTCGACGCGTCACAAGCAAGCACCCAGGACGGATTGGAACTGGTTGGTTTCAAATCGTTTATTGATATTTGTGATGAAATTTTATCATTATCTGTTGGATATGTGAACCATTATCACGTATCATCTCATTGCATCTCATGTCTACGCTCATTAGCATAAGTCTGCTACCCTGTTAACGTGTTACGTTTCCTCGTCTGCTTACGTGTACAAAGCAGCGAGCATTGTGAGTATTGTAAGCTCTACCTAGCTAGTAAGCAGTCTGGCTACTAGGCTAGTTCTCTATCTTCTCTCTCCCAGTCAGGTATCAAGGCTTTATTGTATTGACTCTTTTATATTCATAATAAACCAAGTATAGTTAGTGTTTTGTTGTGTTATATTCAAAAGGCTAACGTAGCGCCTGAAATACCTATTCGTTGTGACTTCGTGAGTACGAGGGTTACAACATTATCAATAACAGAGCCAGCTCAATGTTTGTAGTTTCGAGACGGATTGCGTCGATCACTGAGACGCAGACACGCTAACCGCACCCAGGGCACCGGCCATTACACAATCCAAAAAAATCGTTTTATGATTTTTGCTATAAATTCATTGTATGAGAAAATACTATGGCTGATCTGCAGTTTGAACTCGACACACGCAATGAGTGGCGATTTAGAAAAGCACCCAGTTCAAACTACAAACACAGCAAAATAGAGGAACATGCAACGTATCAGCCCGTTTCAAGAGTAGCGAATCATATATACATGTGTTTGTCATGTTATCCATTTCCAGATGTTGAACGTCGTGCAGTCTCAGTTGAACTTCTTGACCATCCAAACTGCAGAAGGATTCACCACCAAGGTATAAAACATTTTTGAAAAAACATTTTTGTAGTTTGATGTCGATTTACGTCATAATTTACAAATTTTGACTGGGAAAACAACGGGGTAAACTACAAGAATGATAGTGTTTCACGAAGAGCGTGCCCCACACTGAACCTCAAACATCCCCAATTACACTTTTTTTGGTATCTTATCACTACTCACTCGAATTTACGAAAACTGAAAAGAGGTTTTGATTTAGTTTTAACAGTTGGATGTATCAAGCATCATGAACTGCAGTTTTCGGCGAAATATGCCGAAGAGTTTTCACAGTTCAGTAGGTCAATCAATAACTTGAAACAGTGTCATAAATCAATGAATTGAAGCCGTAGGACATAAGTCAATAAAGTGAAACAATGGTTCATACTTCAATACTGTACATTTTATTATTTATCCTAAATCTACAATCATAGTTTGTAGTGCCACATATACCAATGTGGAAAGACACGTGTTCGATCGCGAATAAACATTCTATTCTATTCTATTCTATTCAATTACTTGAAACAGTATATCATAAAAAGGACAATTTCAGTTCCACACTCGTATCGGAATCGTGACCTACGCTGATACCGCCACAGTTCTATACCCACTGGGCTCTCTAAGTGGGGATGATTTAGAAAACCTTGTTCAGAAAGATATACCATATGTCGGGAGTAACAATGCGGATATACAGGCGTTAGTTATATAGCTTCGTTATTTAACTAGTTGTAGTTTACGTAGTAAAAATTGGCCTTAACTTTCATTTTGCACGAACTCAAATTCTTGAAGTGATTGTGTGTTATAACATGGGTCAGAATTGTTCAAAAAACTATCATTTTTTTGAGTGATGTTCAAAAAAAACCATAAAATTAAACAGAGCTATGTTGGAATCACGTTCAATGCGGATACTTTACAAAACACAATTATAACCGTCTAATATGATTTCAGTGGTATCAACGTAGCCGCGGAGCAGTTCAAGACGGTGTACGATAGGAAGAATGCTCGGAACGTGATTATTCTGATGACCAGGTCCTACGAGTACGTTACGTATAATTTTCACGGATTGTACGTTTTTTCAAGTTGTGACTTAGTGAAAAAAGTTGTAACGAGTTTTCTACCTCATGCCATCAAAAACTATATAGTCCATTTTATTGAGACGTGAACAACAACAGGTGCAACGTCAAAGTATAGCATGACATGTACCTGAGAAAAGAAAATTTTAAGAAAAACTGCTTTTAATGTTTGCAGATTTGCTTTCACAGAAGAAACACTACTTCCGAATGTGTATCAACTGACTGAGATTAAAATAGATGTAATAATTTATTTAGTTATATTCAGTGTAGTGTCTGAACAACCTTAACTTTCTGCCGAACTGAATATTTATCTATACTGGTTTTAGTCCCACCGGAACCACCAGCCCGATTGCTACCGCCGACGAGTTCAAAGGAAATGGAGGAGTCATCGTCATTTATGGTCAGTAAAATCAAACTTATTACTAATTCATAATTGAAAGTCAATTTGAAAAATGCGTAAAAAAAATATCAGCTTCCATAGTAATCGACATTACACGGGTTTGTTTATAATCATCTTGGTAATAGTATGGACATTGGGCATCAGAAAACCGTAATAAAATTGGAACATGAACAAAAACAGAACAAAATAGGTAAGAGAACTGCATTCTGCGGCACTTCTATTTTATTCTCAGAATTCGCCCTGAAAAAACTGGATACCGAGGCGGGACTCGAACCTATCTCCTCTCCCGGCTTCTACTTCGTGTCTGGAGAGGACCTTAATGGAGATATACTCGACCAGGCACTCTGTTCAGGTTAGCAGAGTCGAAAACGTTCGGCGATGATTATAGCAATGTTGTAGTTTGATCTCGTACACAATACATCATCAGCGTTATCTCAACGTTGATGTGCTCTCTGCTCAATGAATTTATTACATTTGTAACGTGTTTTTTATATTGAGAAACTGAGGTAGTACTTCGATTCTACTCTAAAATTCTGCTTTGAAGTGTAATCGTTGATACGGTGTTTGCTCTTCCCCAAGTAAACCAATATAGTCGTCGCCAACGGAAATGCGGGAGGGTACTGTATACCTCAATTTCGCTGTATACGTACACTTTGATTCTAAAACATGCCCGCTATGTCCTCTAATAGCGTAGTGGTTAGCGGCCTGCTACGAATGTTTTAGTCGATTCCGGCTGGAGACAGAAATTTATAAATTTGGCACCCACTATATATTATCCAAATGTGTATGACCACGTTTCTTTTTGGTAGACTTTCGTAAATTATGACGTGTACTGAGACCAGACTGCAAATAAAGTTCACTTCAAAATATAAAACATATTTGGTTCTAGCGAACTGCTTCTGCCCTCTGGAGACCGTTCCCTACGTCAAGAACACTTCTGAACTCCTACCCGCAGGAGGTGAGTTCACCACGTAATACAATGTATTATTTAAAAACTTCCATTATAAACCCACTATAGTCGTCGCCAACGGAAAGGCTTGAGGGTACTGTATATCTCACTTTGCGCTGTGTACGGACGCATGTCTTCGATTCCAAAGATTGCCTGGTGTGTGCTCTAATAGCGCAGTGCTTCGTGCCCTGCTCTTATTTTGCTCGCAGGTTCTATTACGACGAGAGACCGAAATTTATAAATTTGGCACTCACTATACCCTCTATCTATCTGGGGGAGGTTTCATAAAATATTATATCCTATGTTTTGAAAACTTTCATTGTATACATAGCAAACTCGAGTCATTCGTTGTTGTCGTTCAGTCTGTTTTTCCTTATTCGAAATTTTTTCTGTCTTGAACATAAAGAGGGGTCTATTTGAAAAAAAACCCGAGTATAGTCGTCGCCAATGGAAAGGCGGGAGGGTACTGCATATCTCAATCTCCGTTGTGTACACACACATGTCTTCGATTCCAAACCCTTCGGTTACGTGCTCTAATAGCGCAGTGGTCAGCGCCCTGTTACGAATCTTTTTCTCGTAGGTTCGATTCCGGCGAGAGACAGGAATTTATAAATTTGACACTCACTAGAAGTCGACCTGAAGAAAAGAAACAATTAAAATTGAGATATTTCAGGTTGCTACTTTACCAGTTTCGCGCAGTTGAACAACAATTTGGCAAAACACCGTTGTTCTTCCGTGGACAATGGCATTTTGGCCGACGACAGAAGTGCTCAAAAAACCGCATTTCTGCAATCTGGTGAGATTTTCTGACACCGTGTTCATAAACATCTCGGGATTTATAGTCTAACCTGCGTCTGCTCAAACACACGCTCTCTCCCTCTCTCTCTCTCTCTCTCTCTCTCTCTCTCTCTCTCTCTCTCTCTCTCTCCCTCTCTCTCTCTCTCTCTCTCTCTCTCTCCCCCCCTCTCTCTCTCTCTCTCTCTCTCTCTCTCTCTCTCTCTTCTTCCTCTCTCTCTCTCTGCTCTGATCGACACAACAGACAATTTGAAATACCTCTTATTCAAAACATAGCATTACATTAGTGTTATATTCGATAGAAGTGAGTTTTGGGTACGAAGGAATTTTTGTGGACAAAGGGGGTTCAACTCATAAATACACAACCCCTAAAAAGCTCAAAATTTTCCAGAGTTAGAATTTGTTGAAAACAAAAACCATGTCGACTCTACTCAGGCGGCGTAGCAATCCCTCCAATCTCATGAGATGTTCATATGAGTTTCTCATGAGATACCTCATGATCTACTCGTGAACTCTCAATGTCGTAGCATGGAAATCAGTAGAATCTCATGAGAAGCACATGCGATAAGCTCATGAGGTATCTCATGAGATTTTTGAGGGATTGCTACGCCGCCAGAGAAATAAAAGTCGAGAACTAGATAACCAGAAAACTCTTCTTTTAAATTTCTATGTCAGGTCGGTAATGAACCGTCGAACTTTGCCGGATATACTGTTTTCACTCAAATTTAACTCGAGAAAAAACTAAAACTCAAACATTCAACAAATAAAATGAACATCATTTTGGGGTAGAGACAAAACATACACCTCATTCTAGTTTCTAACTATTCTTTATATCCAAACTGTAACTATTTTCACTGAGTCTTTGAATTTTGGTTCTTTTTCAGTTGCTCCAACCGGAGACAGTTTCTGGCTGGGTCTGACGTGGGACGCTCTGTCGAACCAGTATTATTGGTCGGACGGAAAAGTGGTAATTTATATTGTATTCAATCTAAAATAAAATATTTAGATAAGTGAAGGTATAAAAATTAAATCCGTTTGCGCTATTATTTTGTACTGCATTCATATCTGAGGCCGTATGCATGAAACATCCCGGGCCGGGTGGGATGCTATCCCGAGCTATTTCCCGGCCAATTCAGCTCGGGATAGCATCCCAACCCGGCCCGGGATGTTTCATGCATACGGCCTCTGAAGTCCCACTACAACTGAATGCTTTTATGTTTAGATTGTTCAAATTTTGTTATTGTTTTTTATATGTCGAACCAGTATTATTGATCGGACGGAAAAGTGGTATGATATATAGTCATTTTCATTTTCACTGACACTCCTACAGTAAGATTTCATAACTTTCAGATAGTTTTAATCGCGTAATTGTTATCGGAAAGGTCAACATGTTTTGCAATCGAGTATGATTTCCTATTAGGAAAAGTGTTCGAAATTTTTTCGACAAAGTTTAACAGTCAATAGAAAGATCGACGGTGTACTGTAGGAATCTCAGGAGGAACGATTTGAACTATATTCTTCGTTTCGCAACAAAGACAGCAAACTATCAAATCGATCACTCAGTGCGGTTTGTTCCGCCTAATTCATCTCAATTTAACTGTTTTCTATCAATTTAATGAAACATTGTTGAAGTAGAACGATTATGTGGACCGATCCCGTGTCAACGGTCGTTCAAACTGCAATTGAAAAATGTATTACAGTTTTAAGGACTGGAGCGTTGGGATCGGACCACATAATCGTCCTTCTTTAACTTTTTTCTATCAATTTAGTAAGACATTGTCGAGATAATTGTCCGACTAAGTAACGTAGTGCGGTTCATAGCTTCTTTAATACTAATTTTGTAACTATTTTTTGATTGTTGATTTTCAGTTGACCGAGAACTATCAGCCCTGGTACAGCTACCAGCAACCTAACCAAAACCTCGCGTGTGTGTACAGCATAAACGGACAGTGGGTGCAGGCAGATTGCAGAATATCCAAGTGAGTGAAATAAATATACTAGAAGTAAATTGAATTGTCACGTAAAGTTAGCATTCTATTAGGTACTGTGCACGTTTTCATTTCACGTTGCTGAGTTCTGCTGTGTTTAACAGGTGTCACGTGACTGGGCATTTGACTAACAGTATATTTAAAGAAAGTTAATGAAGGAACTAGAACAAAACAAGGAAAATATCATATGTTTTTTTTTCTTCTGTACATTATTGATCTTCTGTACGTTTTCTGTGAAGTTTTTCATATCAAAGTGAGCCTGAACTGGGAGAACACTTTTCAGTTTGTAGTATGATCTTTTCACAATGAATTTTTTAACTAACCACTCTGAAGTGAAAACCCGAGCTGTTTACCAGGGTTTGGGCGAGAAAATTGGTTATTAGTTGACAACAAGTTGTGAAATCGAAGCTTGGTGCACAACTTGGGCGGCGGGTTACGGTAGTTTTTCAATAGGGCCAGGCGAAAACGCATCGGAATCATACTATAGTGAGTGCCAAATTAATTAACTCATGTCTCTCGCCGGAATCGAACCCGCGAGCAAAAGATTCGTAACAGGACGCTAACCACTGCGCTATTAGAGCACATAACTGGCAAGCTTTGGAATCGAGGACATGTGTACGTACACAGCGGAAAGTGAGATATACAGTACCCTCCCGCATTTCCGTTGGCGACGACTATACAACCACTGGGGAACAAAACTATTGTTTTGCATGCGCCACCAACACCCATTCCTTTTTGGTGTTGCCCAAAATATACTGTAGGCAGTAAAAAAAACAGACTGCTATACATGTTTAATAGGGTTAAATACCATTCAGAAGTTATCCTAAGAAATGTACAACTTTTGATGCAACTATTTTTTACTGCAGATACTACCTGTCTCTTGATGCTATTTAAGAAAACCTCACAAAGCGATTAACGAAAGGAAGAGAGAGCAAGAGATGAATGAAGAGACAGATAGAACGAGAGAGAAAATGATATATATATATATATATATATATATATATATATATATATATATATATATATATATAGAGAGAGAGAGAGAGAGAGAGAGAGAGAGAGAAAGCGATGGAGAGAGGGCAAAATAAAATCATAATGACAACAGAAAAGATTGATTTAAACCAAAATTAACATGTAAAACTTGTTTCAAATATAAAACATTTTTCTTCAGATACTACCTGTGTGAGATATCCCAATGCGACTCGGACAACTACTGTGAGGTGGACAAACTATCCGCAGCCATGTCCGAGTGGTGATACTTTTGTAGAATCAATACAAAATAAATGTTTTGATAAATTCAATTAATAAACTATCCTCATGTTAAAATTGACGTATTCTCGGAGTGTTAATTTTCATAATACAAAATTAATGTTTTAATTATTTCAATTAATAAATAAACCTTCATATAAAAAATTGAGCTACTCTCGAGGTGGTACTTTTACAGAGTGAGTTTTGAATTTTTCAAAATTGGTTACTTTTCACAATGCATTTATGTGAGGTATAGTTTGTTCGACTCACTTGTAGCCCTCTACAGTAATCTGATTGAACTTCATGGTCAAAGTTTGGTAAATTGGCGTTGTTGGAACTTTTCCATTTGTTTTTTAGTGTTTTTCGCGCGTTCACCACTACGAACGAAGTTTGAAAGCAAAATAATGATGTTTTCATCAGAAAAAACGTCATGAATGTTAGAAAGATTACTGTAGAAGGACATCGATTCGTGAAACAGAGTATAATTGTACTGTAAAAGGGATGGTACTATCTCTCTTTCCCTCTCTCGTTGTTTCTCATGCTCTCTATCTTGCTCTTAAAGGGGGACAGAAAGGAAAGTTTATATGAAAGATCTGCTCGAGAGAAACTGATTGATACCTTTCATTATTTAAACTGACTAGCCGGTCGCGCGGCTCCCGCCGCGCGCCCCGCTAGCTGGGGGTGGACCCCCAGACCCCCCTCTTAATTGCTTCTCGGTCTGTGGAAGTTATCTCATAGTTTTCACTATTTCTGAGATCAAATACGAACTTTTTGATTTTTAATCTTTGGTCTTCGGTTTTTTGGTAGATCATCAATGACACTCTTCTTATCATATCCTGAAAGTTTCAGATCTTCACGACCATTTAGAGAGCCGTAGTGAATCTCAGAAAGTTAGCTGCAATATAGCTTAAATGGAGGTCTAGGTGCGCCGTACATAGTATGGGTTTCGACCAAAAACGTTATAACTCGTGAATGGATGAATATTTTTCCATAATTTTTGCGGGAAAGTTGATCACTACTGCGCGTTCTCATTTGCTCTGTAGAACATCAGTTTTGGAAAAGTTTGAATTTTTGACCTTACATAGGCGAGGTCATAAGTCAAAAACGCATCGATATTATTTTTAGTGAAAATTATTAAAAGTATTGGCTCGAGTAGATAAACTCATACTGTGAGTTCTAACATCACTTCTCTTTTTCTTCCGGTGTTATATGAAAAAGTGTAAAAACGCGAATAAAAAATCAACCGATGTAGGCTCGCAAACTTTGCACCTAGTTTTGAACTCAGCTTACCAAGTGGATCATTCTACCAATTGACAACTTTTTCTGAAAGTTGCAACAGGCCGATTTCCTTGTTTTGAGTTCTAAATTTTTTTCAAACTCTCGCCACTAATCGATAAATGGTACTGTAGGTTTTTCGTCATAACATGTTGTTTATCATTGCCGTTCATTTATGTTGACAAAGTTATGTCGAGTTTCATTCAGCCAATCGCTCTCTATGAAAACGATGACGTCATCGTTTTTCCATATTATTGTTTGCCAAAAATCAATAAATCAATAATTTCGCTATCCGTCTGTATGTAGCAGGTTGTCTTAGTAGGCAGCATGCATGGCCAAATTTTTAAGGAAATCAAAAGCAAAAAAAAGTGCGTGATCCACCTTTATGTAGTACAAGGTGACTAGCCGGTCGCGCGGCTCCCGCCGCGCGCCCCGCTAGCTGGGGGTGGACCCCCAGACCCCCCTCTTGATTGCTTCTCGGTCTGTGGAAGTTATCTCATAGTTTTCACTATTTCTGAGATCAAATACGAACTTTTTGATTTTTGATCTTTGGTCTTTGATTTTTCGGTAGATCATCAATGACACTCTTCTTATCATATCCTGAAAGTTTCAGACCTTCACGATCATTTAGAGAGCCGTAGTGAACCTCAGAAAGTTAGCTGCAATATAGCTTAAATGGAGGTCTAGGTGCGCCGTACATAGTACGGGTTTTAATTGAAACCCTGATAACTCGCGAATGGATTGATATTGTTTTGAAATTTTTCCACGATAAATCATGACTACTGCTTGTCTTGAAAAGGTCGGAAGCAAAAAAAATTCGATCATGTTTGAATTTTTGACCTTCCTTAGGCAAGGTCAAAGATCAAAAACGAATGAATATTATTTTTTACCAACTATTAACAAAAGTGTTGTTTCTAGTTGGCGAACCCATACTATGGATCCAATGACCACTGTTACATTAGTTCTGGTTTTATGCTGGAAAAACAGCCAAAAAACGTCAAAATTGACGAAATTTTTTTAACTAACTTAGGCTCGCAAGGTTTGCACCAAGTTCTGAGCATTGCTCACTAAGGGGATGTTTTTACTAATTGACGATTTGTTCTGAAAGTTGCAACCGGCCGACTTCCTTGTTTTGACTTCTAAATTTTTTTGAAACCGTCGTCATCAATCGATAAATGGTAGTATCAAGTTTTCATGAACACATACGTTGTATCGTTGTTGTTCATTTATGTTATCAAGTTTTAGGCGAATTCCATTCAGCCACTCGCTCAGAACGAAATCGATGACGTCATCGTTTTTTCACATTATCGTTCGCCAAAAATCAATAAATCAACTTTTCCACTATCTGTCAGTTTCCATCTGGTTTTTATGTTAGGCAGCATCCACATGCAAAGTTTGAAGGAAATCATCGAGAAAAAAAAGTGCGTTACTATCAATTCTAAATGTTTTTGAAACCATTGCCACCAATCGATAAATGATGTTGAGGGTTTCTAGTCGAGATATGTTGTTCACTATTGTTGTTCATTTATGTTATCAAAATTTGATGCGATTTCATTCAGCCAATCGCTCACAATGAAATCGATGACGTCATCGTTTTTTTCATATTTTTGTTCACCAAAAATCAATGGATCAATATTTTTTCTGCCCTTTCACGTTTTGTACGTGGACATGTTGGGTAGCATCTATGATGAGAATTTGAAGGAAATCAAAGGCAAAAAAAAGTGCGTTACCCCATCTACGATTATATATAGTAAGGTGACTAGCCGGTCGCGCGGCTCCCGCCGCGCGCCCCGCTAGCTGGGGGTGGACCCCCAGACCCCCCTCTTGATTGCTTCTCGATTTGTTGTTGTTATCTCATTCAAGATTCAAGATTCAAGATTTATTCATTCACGTCATATTGTTTCAATATGGTGTTCCTCTATCGCTTTCCACAGACTTTTATCTCTGCACATTCTCAATATCTCTTCGCCTCGGACATTGGGCGGACGGACACGACCTTTTCGCATCGAACGATTGTAACTTTGCACGGCAAGGACCATTTCATCTCTCCATCTAACCAGTGGACGCCCTGGACCACGTTTTCTATTGAAAGGGCGCCACTCTGTCACGACCAACGACCAACGACCTGGATGCATCTGAGAGATTCTGGAACAAAAAGAGAATTTGAGTTTTGTGGCCTCGACAACCACATCCTTCAACCTAGTGATTCCACGCAAAGTGGCACTAGGAAGGCGATCTTGAATTTTCACGTTGAGCATCGCACGTTCCATTTTGCGCTGAACGACACGCAGACGATCTCGGTGAGAATTGGATAGGGACCAGGACTCGCAACCATAGACAAAACGAGGTAGGACGACAGCGTTGAAGAGTTTTCTTTTCATACTCATTGGGAAGCTCAGACTCTTGAACATCGTTCGATACTCGTTGAAACCGAACCACGCAGATGATATTCTCCTGTTCAATTCGGCAGTCAACGCTCCAGAGATATCGACTGTCACTCCAAGGTATTTGACAGTTTTCTTCGGTGGCAGGGCGACATCATTGAAACGGAAAGGCGACAGATCGTTCTGGTTATTCATGTATTCTGATTTCGCCATGTTGATTTCGAGGCCAATGTCGCTACATGTTTCCATGAAGTCTCTGATCATCTTCTTCAGCGTTCTTTTGTTTGGTGCAAGGAGAAGGCAGTCGTCGGCGAACATCAAATGACTGAGGAAATTCCCATTCATCCTGATACCGATTGGCTTCTTGCCGTTTCCCTCTGCAGATTGATTCCAGTCCAACTTTCTGAGAGCGACATCCAGCACACTGGTGAAGAGGCGAGGTGAGATGACATCTCCTTGGCGGACCCCTCTCCGTATTTCGACAGGAACTTCTCTCCCATTCACATCAACCGAGCATTCAGACACGAGATATACTTTTCGCAGGACTTCGATGAGCTTCTGTTGAACACCCAATGTAGTTAGGGCATTCCAGATGGCCTGATGACGAATTCGATCAAACGCCTTGGATAGGTCGATGAAACACAGAAAGAGAGGCATCCTATATTCTCTTGTTTTTTCAATCACTTGTCCTCATAGTTCAATCTCATAGTTTTCAGTACTTCTGAGATCAAATACGAACTTTTTGATTTTTGATCTTTGATCCCTGATTTTTTGATAGATCATCAGTGATGCTCTTCTTATCATATCCTGAAAGTTTCATATATTTACAATCATTCAGAGAGCCGTGGTGAGCCTCAGAATGTTAGCTACAATATAGCTTAAATGGAGGTCTAGGTGCGCCGTACATAGTACGGGTTTTCACTCAAACCCTGATAACTCGCGAATGGTTGAATATTTTTTCGAAATTTGTTCACGATAAATCATGACTACTGTATGTCTTGCACATTTCGACAGGAAAAAAATTTAGATATTGTTTGAATTTTTGACCACCCTTAGGCAAGGTCAAAGGTCAAAAACGGATGAATATTATTTTTGACCAACTATTAACAAAAGTGTTCTCTCTAGTTGGCGAACCCATGTTCTGACTGCACGGACCACTGTTACATTAGTTCGGGTTTTATGCAGGAAAAACAGCCAAAAAACGTCAAAATTGACGAAAAAAATTTAACTAACTTAGGCTCGCAACTTTTGCACCAAGTTCTGAGCATTGCTCATTAGGTGGATGTTTTCACTAATTGACGATTTTTTCTGAAAGTTGCAACCGGCCGAGTTCCTTGTTTTGACTTCTAAATTTTTTTGAAATCGTCGCCATCAATCGATAAATGGTAGCATCAAGTTTTCATCAACACATATTGTTTATAGTTGTTGTTCATTTATGTTATCAAGTTTTAGACGAATTCCATTCAGCCACTCGCTCAGAACGCAATCGATGACGTCATCGTTTTTTCACATTATCGCTCGCCAAAAATCAATAAATCAACATTTTCACTATCTGTCAGTTTCCAGTAGATTTTTATGTTGGGCGGCATCCACATGCAAAGTTTGAAGGAAATCATCGACAAAAAAAAGTGCGTCACTCTCAATTCTAAATTTTTTTCAAACCATTGCCACCAATCGATAAATGGTGCTGAGAGGTTTTGGTCGGAATATGTTGTCCATTCGTATTGTTCATTTATGTTATCAAGTTTTAGTGCGATTTCATTCAGCCATTCGCTCTCCACGAAATCGATGACGTCATCGTTTTTTCATATTTTCGTTCACTAAAAATCAATAAATCAATACTTTCCTCGTTTTTTCGCATTTTGTACGTGGACATACTGAGTAGCATCTATGATGAGAATTTGAAGGAAATCAAAGGCAAAAAAAAGTGAGTGATCCACCTTTATATATGACTAGGTGACTAGCCGGTCGCGCGGCTCCCGCCGCGCGCCCCGCTAGCTGGGGGTGGACCCCCAGACCCCCCCCCCCCTCTTAATTGCTTCTCGGTCTGTAGAAGTTATCTCATAGTTTTCACTATTTCTGAGATCAAATACGAACTTTTTGATGTTTGATCTTTGGTCTCTGATTTTTTGGTAGATCATCAATGACACTCTTCTTATCATATCCTGAAAGTTTCAGACCTTTACGATCATTTAGAGAGCCGTAGTGAACTTCAGAAAGTTAGCTGCAATATAGCTTAAATGGAGGTCTAGGTGCGCCGTACATAGTACGGGTTTTAATTTAAACCCTGATAACTCGCGAATGGATTGATATTTTTTTTAACTTTTTTTACGATAAATTATGACTACTGCTTGTCTTGAAAAGGTCGGGAGCAAAAAAAATTAGATCATGTTTGAATTTTTGACCTTCCTTAGGCAAGGTCAAAGATCAAAAACGAATGAATATTATTTTTGACCAACTATTAACAAAAGTGTTGTCTCTATTCGGCGAACCCATACTATGACTACACGGACCACTGTTACATTAGTTCTGGTTTTATGCTGGAAAAACAGCCAAAAAACGTCAAAATTGACGAAAAAAATTTAACTAACCTAGGCTCGCAACTTTTGCACTAAGTTTTGAGCATTGCTCACCAAGTGGATGTTTTTACTAATTGACGATTTTTTATGAATGTTGCAACCGGCCGACTTCTAAATTTTGACTTCTAATTTTTTTTGAAACTCTCATCACCAATCGATAAATGGTAGTATCAAGTTTTCATGGATACATATTCTGTATCGTTGTTGTTCATTTATGTTATCAAGTTTTGGGCGAATTCCATTCAGCCACTCGCTCAGAACGCAATCGATGACGTCATCGTTTTTTCACATTATCGTTCGCCAAAAATCAATAAATCAACTTTTCCAATATCTGTCAGTTTCCATCAGGTTTTAATGTTAGGCAGCATCCACATGCAAAGTTTGAAGGAAATCATCGACAAAAAAAAGTGAGTCACTCTCAATTCTAAATTTTTTTCAAACCATTGCCACCAATCGATAAATGGTGCTGAGGGGTTCTGGTCGAAATATGTTGTCCACACTTGTTGTTCATTTATGTTATCAAAATCTCACCGAGTTTCATTCAGCCATTCGCTCACAATAAAATCGATGACGTCATCGTTTTTTCATATTTTTGTTCATCAAAAATCAATAGATCAAGTCGCGCGGCTCCCGCCGCGCGCCCCGCTAGCTGGGGGTGGACCCCCAGACCCCCCTCTTGCTTGCATCTTGATCTGTGGAAGTTATCCCATAGTTTTCACTATTTCTGAGATCAAATACGAACTTTTTGATTTTTGATCTTTGACCCCTGATTTTTTGGTAGATCATCAATGACACTCTTCTTATCATATCCTTAAAGTTTCAGACCTTCACGATCATTAAGAGAGCCGCAGTGAACCTCAGAAAGTTAGCTGCAATATAGCTTAAATGGAGGTCTAGGTGCGCCGTACATAGTACGGGTTTTCATTGAAACCCTGATAACTCGCGAATGGATTGATATTTTTCGGAAATTTTTTCACGATAAATCATGAATACTGCTTGTCTTGAAAAGGTCGGGAGCAAAAAAAATTATATCCTGTTTGAATTTTTGACCTCCCTTAGGCAAGTTCAAAGGTCAAAAACGGATGGATATTATTTTTGACCAACTATTAACAAAAGTGTTGTCTCTAGTTGGCAAACCCATTCTATGACTGCACGGACCACTGTTACCTTAGTTCTGGTTTTATGCTGGAAAAACAGCCAAAAAACGTCAAAATTTACGAAAAAAATTTAACCAACTTAGGCTCGCAACGTTTGCACTAAAGCCGCGGGACCCACTAGCTGGGGGTGCCCCCCAGACCCCCGCATACATATATATATATAGGCCATGTATACTAGCC
>OZ038437.1:10291959-10469459 GCA_964036275.1 Litoditis marina | reverse complement strand
CCGAGTTCACCTACGTACAAAATTTCCAAAATGTCTATAAAAATACGAAATCATACCTAACAAATTGCCAAAATTACAAGAATAAAAACTGTGAAAGAAGATTTGTAGATATCATAAAAACAACAAAGCAGTAAGAGACAAGGATTACTGAACTACAGTAACCTGTTCTTCTGTTGGCTTCTAATTTGCTCCGAAAAAAGTGTTTTTTTGCAATTTCTGTATGTAACGTTTGAAACTCATCTCTCAAAACAGAATAAATGGCTTTTTTTCATTTTTCAAAAACTACTTACATTGCACATTATAAAGGCACGGTCCCTTCAAACGCGATCTAACTTGTTCACAAAGAGATATTTCATTCAACGCAATCATTTATTGATGTGTTTCTGGTTAGTTCAACGTGTGGGGTCTTGAAACTCAAACATCAAGAGCAGATGGACAATCGTATAGTGTGTTTTTCGCTAATGTATCACGGCAAAAAGGTAGGTGAATCTTATCCAAGTTTCCTACTGTTTTCGATAGTTTGGAATACGCTAAATAGGTCAGAATCGGTTTGTGGCGAAAGATTTTTGCAGTAAGAGTAACACGAATTTCTCACCTTTCGCTTATTGAAAGAATTTGTCATCCAAATTCCAAATCGCATAGTTTCTCGCTGCCAACGGCAATGGATAGGTTGTGTTGGCCTCAAATCCGACATCGAACGGAACCAGTTTCTCTGCCTTACCAAAGTCCTGTAGCTTCAATTTGTCATGACCTTTCAATGAAACACTTTCTCAGTTGACGGAACTCCAACAAGAGCAGTAGAAAAGACGTGGAGCCGGGCGCAGATTAGTTCTCGATCACAACATTGTGATCTCCCAAAAGAGGTTTTTTGTCTTTCCCTCGAAAATTCCTGCGCGAGTTTTTGAGATTTTCATAGAGAGATAGAGGAGGAAACACTCTATCGACGTGTTAATCGATATTTAGTGTGCGAGTGTGATCTACAGTTATTGTAAATATGGTTTTTCCAAAAATGGCTTCCGACAGCGGCCACAAAAAATATGATATCAACCGATTTGTGCAAATTTGGAAAATATTCAGTGGCAGCAGAACTATTTAAAAATCCGAAACATTGAACTTACATTCATACCAAACTCTACCACATTGTTCTCTTGTCAGTTTTAATTGAGAGTTGAAAAACATTCAGAATTGATTTAACACATGTGTGAATAGAAAAAGGGAACAGGAAGCTTGGAATATGTTCTTCTTCCATAATTTATGCGAGATATGACAGGTCCAGGCTCAATTTTTCTCTATTCATGTTGTGTATACTACTTTTGAAGATTAGCTCCTCCTAGTTTTGAGGGTTCCACTTCTCGCGCCTACATAAAACTCTGAGTTTCACAAATTCTTCTCAAAGTGTAAAATTGGTCTAGAGTGGGACCATGGTACCGAACGAGTGGTTCATAAATGAGCTGGTCCGTTGACGGGCGAATTTTCACCCAAAAATTGGATTTTAATTTTTTGTAAAGTGTCCAGTTTCATCTCAACACTTTCATCTTGTTTCTGACGCCAAAATACCTGTCTCACAAAGTAGTAACCAAAGCGATAATAATACCGCGATCTTCTACCAATATCGTTTCATCAGGTACAAAATCCATGCTTACATCGCCAACTATCTCTATTGGAAAATCCTTCTTGGCGACAGTCCGATCCTGGAATTATGTTGGTGAGAATCGCAAATTCAAACCAGTTTATACATACAGACATGATGCAAAGTTTTGAAACAGAACCAACAAACCTATAAAAGACCCTAGTTACTAAGACGACAAATGGCTACAAATTATTCGTGAGGTAATCATGGATTGCCTCATTTTCTGTGTCTCTCTCTCTCTCTCTCACTCTTGTTTCTAGAAGAAAGAGAGAGAGAGAGAAAGAGAGAGAGACACACACAGAGAGAGCGAGAGAGAGAGAGAGTGGAAGGAGTAAGGCAATCCATGATCACCTTACATTATTCGGGGAGAGACCGGTTGAAATGTACGACATGTTGCGTTCGTTCCAAACCAGTTCCGATTGAACACAATTGGACAGCTGTGTTCGTGAAGTTCGTTCCGAGGTCGAGTTCCGACATGTTTCAGCTATAGACCACAGCCCGCGGCTGCTCAAACATACGCCAATTCTCCCATCTCACTAATGTCAAAATTTGTTTAGACACCGTACAATTTTATTTGTATTGTATTATAATCTCCAATTTTCTTTGTAACTTCAAAATTAAAACATGAGGTAGGTTAATTAAGTTCCGCGCAGTTTTTACGTACACATTTTCGTCGATAAGTTTGGAGTTGAGAAGATTGTTGGCAGTTTTTGTTGTCGAACTGAAGAGTTTAGCTGGCCCACCGGGGTGCAATTGTGTTCGATCTTGAGAAATACTTCGAGTGTGTTGTCAAGCCATCCATCGCTACCAGTGTCTCCATAAATAAACACAGTTTTTGCTTTCTTTTTCTTCGACTGGAATTTCCAAATTTTGCCATTTTCGTCGTCGCGTGAAAGGAAATCTGTCTAAATGAAAGAATTTACGAATTGGAAAGCCTCCATACTCACGATAAGAACAGTGAGTTCATTCGCGTAAATGAAACACTTGGGTTATATAAGTGAAGGATAACAAAAAAACAGATCATACAAAATCTATGACGGAAACGTATTCCGAGAAGTGCGTAATCAACTAACTTATGTTATTCACACGGGCGTGAGCATGAAAAAACAACTGGTCGTGGAATATGTTGTAAAGTATGGTACCGTCAACTTTTCAATCTTGCCCTACTCACATCCTTCATTTGAAGTTGAATTTTGTACTTTTTGTAGAAGGCACATTTCAGAGTGATTTCTGCGGTAATTCGCATTTGGTTAGGTCGGATGGGAGGCAGTTCACCCCTCCCCTCTGAGACGGAAATCGTGAAGAAAAGCAACACAAGCTGAAAATACTCGAGTTTCAATGCAATACAGTTTCGTACGTTCCCTTTTCCACTTTTTCATTCTCCAATCGATTTGGTGCTGTAAAACTTTTCTGGGTGCGAGTTTATGGAAAATTTCTGATAATTGTGAACTGAATAGTGTTCATCTGTTGTCTCAACTCCAAATGGAGTGCTAAGAGAACATTCATGTTTGTTTTCTCAAATAGTCGTAGTACGAGCATCTTACCACGATCAAGAGACGCATGACAGAAGAATGCGCTCACCAGAGCTGTATTCCTGTAAAATACACTTTATTGCGATTCAAGAATACGCTGATCTTTCGATATTTTTCAGAAGTTACATTTGTAACTAAATAGTGAGTTGGTGTGAAAAAACTGTATAACAATCGAAACACTATCTTGGTTTTCCTTATCTTCTTTTTATACGCATTTTTGCAAATAAGGTATGACGTATTCACATAATGAATTGGTCATATTTGTTATCAATCTATTTTGACATGAATAGATTGGAAAAGTCATTAGAAAATTTTCAAATTTGTTTCAAATGTTGGAATTCTACTCAAACCCTGGCGAAGCGAAAATAGAGAGCAAAATTCTATTAGTCGGTATAGACTTTTCAGGATGTGTGAGGTTATCCGAGTATTTTACAGCTGGTAAAATCTAGTTTGGTGGATAAAGTGTTTCACGTTGTTGTGCAGAGATCGCTAACGCAGCGCGTCAAGCATCACATCTGACTTAACGAAGAATTGAGTAGTTTTTTAGGTGGAAAGTTAGTTTTTGGTCTCCTTGTGAATCTGTTGGAAACTCCAAAATATGTCATTGCTCTTCAACTCCTAAGACTGAATCAAAGATGTTTGTTTCGGTTTCAAGAACAAAACACGAAAACGTAGAGCATGGATAATCACTGGAACCTGAAAAAAATTTGATTAGTGTGAAGCGCTTGAAACGTGGCAGTTCAGACTTATATCCAAGTTTCATTTTTTTATCTCAACACTCGATTGAACTTTGATGTAAACAAAATTCGAACGAAGGGAATGACTTTCGTTGTGGGAAACAAACATGAGTGAAGAGAACGTATTGCACCAACAACACCGGTAAAACGATCAGTAAACCTGGTTTTTTGTAAATCACGTTTTTAAATGTATCAGAAAATCAACCCGTGTTGACCATGTGTGAGCAGTTCCGTTAAACACTTGTTTACGCCTCGTCTTTCGGAGCGTCGTTGTCGAAATTGGGGTTGGAGCTGTTCCAACCGAATTATTCACTGTTACATCGGAAAAGAACCTCAGGTTCTGGGTAGAGTTGACCCAATACACTCACCTCTACTCAATTCCGTTGGAAGATTCTCTGTTCCAAATTCCAAACTTTGTAATCTGGTGGTCCGGACGGCAGCTGATAGGTTGTGTTCGCTTTGAACTCGACGTCGAATGGAGTAACTCGAGAAAGGCTGCTCATATCGAAGCCCCCCTCGAAATAACATATTTAAAAACGCAATTCCGACGAAAAACAGCTGAAGTTCTGAAACTTGCAAAACGCGGAAATTGGAATAAGTATTTGCAACTGATGCAATTACCTTGAGGGGAGCATCTACTTTGGCATTGGTTCTATCCTGAAATAGGATAATCAGTGATGCGCTAGAGAAACAATCATTTTATGACAATTAATCAGACGGATCTGAACAGAGAAAACTCTAAAGGTGGAACAGGTGAAAAAACTGAAAAAACAGGAAATTTATTAATTGTTCTCACGATGAAACTCGGTGTAGATCACGAGATGTTCGGAACTTACGAAGCCGCATGGTGCAAACTGACGTGAAACCTATACAACTTTGTGCTTATTTCAAATATTCTTTATAATTGGAAATAGAGGACAATAGGCCACTTTTTCAACTGATCGTTCCTCTAATAACACTTTTCTGCAGGTAGGTCACCTAAGACTTACGGAGAGCAAAACAGAAAAACCAGCTCTGAGGAGAATGAGCGTACCGGTGTGCAGTTGTGTTCAATTTTGTAGAAAATTTCGAGTTTGTTGTCGACCCAAACTCCATCATATTCGTCCGTGTCTCCCCAAATGAATATCTTTTTTCCCTTATTTTTCTTTATTCGGAATGTCCAGAGTTTGCCAAGATAGTCGTCTTCTGACAAAGGATCCAACTGAAATGTACAGAGCATTTATTGTATCACAAGGAACAGAAACTCAACTCGAGAAGATTCAACTAGGAAGCAATTGCTGGAAAAAGTTACCATTCACAATAGGATCTTGTATGGAAAATGTTCTCGTATATTCACTCTACCTGAGAAGGAGAATGAGGTACGAAAATCCTCAACTTCTCCGATCAAAAGGAAGTGAGCGAAACGGCTTGAAAGTTTCGAAATCTTACTGTAGAAGTCTCAGTAGGAATGGAAAAGACTTACATCTGCATCAAATGCTAGGTTAATAGCTATATGCGACCTTGATGAAAAAAAAATGCTATCGTCTTGAGTAGTAACGAATTACATGCAGTTCGTGTTGAGCAAATGTAAAGATGGCGTTCTGCTGTGATCTGATTGAAAAGCTCACAAAAGGTTTGGAACATTTCCCTTAGACCGTGATAGAACATGCTGATTGTAAGTTTCTGCTTGACAAAAGTTGCACAATATTGAGCGACAACTACGGCAACATAAAAATTTCCCTGTGACGCAAATTCAATTGGGTTTCCTCATATCTAGCTGATGAAGTGTTCAATAAACATTAGGTATTTGTGAGCACGTCAGTACGCAACCCACTTATCGGTGTCATTACGTATGCCAATTTTGTGAGAGAACGGAACGAGCTGGAGACATGAAAGTATACATCTTTAGCATCGATTTTTTAGCTGCCTTAGGGTCATATTGTTGTCTGAAAAGTCAAAATTTGATGGAAATCTTACTCAAATGCGTAGATGAACAGTTTGAACCAAACCACGTTTTTCACACTGTTGTCTTGCGTTCTGTTTGAAGGGCAAATACCATTTGCGATTGTTAGAAAATTCCTGCACCAAACTTCAATGAAAAAACTGTTCACCCACCTCCTTCATTTGAATTTGAATAGTGAATTTCTTGTAGAGAGCGCACTTTACGGTTATCTCTGCAGTGATTCGCATGTTGCCTGCCGGAATGGGAGGAAGCTTGGGCTTTCCTTTCTTCTTACGTTTTCCGTCAACCACGGAAAAGACAGAAAGCAACAGAACCAGCTAAAAGCGAATCAGTTTCAATCTGTCACGGTTTTTTGTTCCTGATTCATTATAAAGAAGACTTAGTAAAATGAGGATATATAAATAAATAAAGTAGCATGTATAGGTAAAAGTAAAATAAAATGAATAAAACCTAGAATCCACGTGTGTGAAGTCATGTTACCTAGGCATTTCGGACTTTTAACATCTATATGCCGGTAGGGGCCCTCATCAGTAGATGCCCTACCCATCTTCGCCTTTAAATAGTCCAGGATGTAATTAGTGTGACAAACTTTCTCTGAAGAGGTTCTAACAAATGACGACGCCGATGAACTTACCATGACTTTTACTCTTGTATCTAAGTTTAGTTTTACCGTCTTGCTAATAACTAAATTATGTGGTTTCGACACTTTCACATTTTTTTTCAAATAACCACAAGTAGCTCACCGTGAGAAAGATACGCATAACGAGCGACAGCGCACGCTTAGGTTGCGTTTCCTGAAAAGAAATTTAGTGCTTAGAAAACTTTTCTTCCTAAACTTTATCAAACATAACAAATGGTCCTAATTGAATAGAAGACAAACTATGGCATGTTCCATCACAAAAACTTTGTGCAAAAAATAAACCATTCCTTGTTTCAACCATGATCTTCTTTTTATACTCACTTTCATTCGCGAAAAGCATGATTCGCATTATTCATGTTCAATCTATTCCATTATGAATACATATCAAAGTACATTAGAAAACACTGAAGAACATCAATGTCACTTTGTGCGCCTAATGAATTTAAAATGGTCAAGTGAAAACTGTTACAAAATAATATTTTGCATAGAACACGACTTTTCTAAATAAGGTGACAGGAGAAACGTTATGTCGTGACTTCTTTGAATCGAAGCATTGTGAGTAATACTCATTGTCGGAGAATATTGAGAAATTCAGACATTCTGAGTAATAGTTGTTTCAATTACTGTGTCGAAGGACTATTTGGGTCCCGCCGCGCTCAAACTAAGCGCCGCCATTTCGAATCATTGACTTGAATGGCGCGTAATTTTCACGTTTCCGTTTTCTAATTAAATTGTGTATTCTATGAAAACACTCATAAATGTAAGTTACAAGCTGTTAATGCTGGAATGATAATTGCTTCTTTGTGATCCTGAGACAGGCGACGGAGGTGTCTTCTCGCCAAATCTGGACCGCGAATACTTGAAATGTCGTACAGGAGAGGTAGAATGGGTTTCAAAGTGTCCCTTCAAAATTTTATTAATCATCTCAACTAGGACATTTATTTGGGGAATCTGCGCTGTTTTAATTATAGTGCAATTGGACGTGCGCTTGAAAAGGAACCCAGAATGCTCGCTCAAAGTCGTCGCCAACGGAAAGGCGGGAGGGTACTGTATTTCTCACTTCTCGCTGTGTTCACACCGATGTCTTCGATTCCAAAACATGCCCGCCGTGCCCTCTAATAGCGCAGTGGTTAGCGGCCTGCTACGAATCTTTTGCTCGCAGGTTCGATTCCGGGGAGAGACCAAAATTGATAAACTTGGCACCCACTATAAGCGACTGGACATAATCATTGTTCGTGTTAAACTGATTCATTTTCTAGTTTTGGTTGTTTTATAGCCGCCAACTTGTGACATACAATGCAATGTTGTCAATCGCAAGTTTAGCACACCTGCCTACATCACATCTCGTTCGATTCATGGTTACGATGGATGATTTATTTTATTATAAATAATTGACCATATCTGCTTTTTTCCCTTCTTGTAGTGTCTATTTTAATTCTGCGGTTGAGTAAAAGGAAATTATAATCGTCGCCAACATGACTTCTCGAAACAAATCATAGTTCTGTTTCATTGGTTTATCAGTTTTTGTTGTGACTCCAGGCCATCTCGGATCTCGTCAAAAAAGATGGAAATTCAAAGATGTTGTTCATCCCTCTTTAACTACCAAAACTGAATTGAAGATATTTATTCCGGTTTTAAGAACAAAACACGATAACGTAGAGATTTGACATCATGGAACCTGAAAACAATATAGTTAGCGTGAAGCATTGAAACTTGGCGTTCACACGTGCAACTGAGAACACCCCGTTTGCTTTGTGTGGATTATTATTTATGTTAACTGTTGAAAGTTTCCGAATGCAGGCTGATATTCAAACTCAATCTGAACTGACCAGATATATTTCTCTTACCTTCCCCTCTCCTTCTATCTCCTCTTTCTTCTTTATCCTTTTATTAACCTATTTTTCACAGTTTCTTATATTCTTTATTATATTATTTTTCTAACTACATTAGGGTTAACTGGGTAGGGCATCTACTGATGAGGGCCCCTACCGGCATATAGATGTTAAAAGCCCGAAATGCCTAGGTAACATGACTTCACACACGTGGATTCTAGGTTTAATTTATTTTATTTTACTTTTACCTTTACATGCTACTTTATTTATTTTTATATATCCCCATTTTACTATGTCTTCTTTATATAGTGAAATCCAATAAATCCAACTAAAATTTATCTCGTTGTATTTTTGGTAAACTTAATGTTTGAAACTCGAACATCAAAAGCAGATAGACAATCGTATAGTGAGTTTCACGCAGTTTTCACGGTAAGTAAAACAATCAACCTTCCGAGTTTTTATTTATTTCGAATAGTCGCAAACATGCACAATAGTTTAGACAATTTTTGCGGTGGTTTGTGGCAAACATTTCGAAGTATGAGTAACACGAATTACCTACTTTTCTTTCATTGAAAGAGATCGTCCTCCAAATTCCAAATCTGATGATTTCTCGCTGCTAACGGCAGTGAATACGTTGTGTTGGCCTCAAATTTGACATCGAATGGTACGAGTTCCTCATATGAATTGTCCACCTGTGGGAAAGTTTTTCACAATCCAGTTAAATTAAAATTTCAAAATCTCTAGCAAATGCATACATGAACCGATTGGATCGTTATTTATATTAAACACAAAAACATAAGGGTAGAATCACACTGGTGAAAACAACCAGTTCAAATTTAACAACCCCACTTTCAAACCCCACTTTCACTCAAAGATAGCGTTTCCCTATCATCTATAATCTGAAACTCATGAAATGGGTGAGAATCTCAAAATTGTCTCCGAAGGAATTTTTATATTGAACACAAAAACATAAGCCTAGAATGATACTTGTTATACCAAACAGTTCAACAATAAATTTCTCAACCCCACGTTCACTCAAAGAACATCTTGTATTTTAATTTTCTTGAGCCTCGTTTCCTCGAACATATTTCTTTGCATCCAGTTTACTACTGCAATAAAAGTGCTTACAGAGTAATAAATATCCATAGGAGCATCCTTCTTGGCTTTACGTCTATCCTGGAATTATTTTACTTGAATACCAAGTTTGAACCAGTTTATACAAAGAAACAAACTTGAATTTCGTGATAGGAAAAACGCAAAGTTTCGACCCTGACAAAACCCAGCGCAACAACGTTGAAGTTAAAAAGTCAAACAATTACAAAAGTTGATGGAGAGCAGCAGATTTCATTCAATCAACTGTTGCTTACTACAACAGTTTCAAGCAAGGGTTAAAGTAGGATGATTTTATGAACCAATCCCGACGCATCGGTCCTTCAAACTGCGATTGAAAAATGTATTGCAGTTATAGGACCGAAGCGTTGGAGTTGGTCCACATAATCGTTCTTCTTTGGAGCTCTATTTCATAGTCGTTCGGCTCTCAGTCTGCGCTTCAAGCAATCGCTTCACTTGATCTTCGACATTGACTTTAAAGGTGGGCAGAAAGGAAAGCTAGTTTAGGTACCCCGGGGTACCTAAATATAACGTTGCGCGCGCCAAAACAGGCAAACCCGTGTCAACCGTATGCAAACCAGGTTCGTTAGTTTGAATTGAGAGTTATACTCATTGGTTCCTCTTGATAAGCTCAGTCATATTAACTTTCCTTTTTGTCACCCTTTAATGTTATCGCTTCTGTAGTTGGCCAATTACAGTTTCTCGCAGTTTTTCGCGCATTATTGTTTGAGCATCACATAATCGAAAATGTTGTTTTTTGTTGCTAAACTGAGGAGTATAGCTTGCTTACCTGGGTACAATCGTGTTCGATTTTGAAAAATACTTCAAGTGTGTTATCGAGCCATCCATCGCTTCCAGTATCTCCATAAATGGACACTGTCTTTGCTGTATTTTTATCGAATCGGAATTTCCAAAGTTTGCCAATTTCATCGTCGCGTGAAAAGTCATCCGACTGAAACAATGTTGCGGAGTTTGAAGTACAGTGTGTTTTGAGTAATATCAATAATAATAATAATAATTTATCAACCCGGTATTTGACAGACAATTTCAATGGCTATTGAGTATCGGAGATGTTGATTCAAAGAAAAGATAAACATGTACAGGAGGGGAAAAGACTGATTCAGGATGTGTGCAGGCCCGTAGCTGTCTAGGATGGGCTAGGCGGGGGGTGGCGAGAGTTGGCGAGACTCTCATGGGACCGGACAGCTGGAGCGGGCTGGAGGTGGACTTGTGGCTGGTAGACGCGATCTAGGCCCTGACTGGACCTAGGCATCAACAAAACTTGCCTAACGCCTGGCCCTGAGAATGAAATACTTGGAATATGTAGGAGGCGTCAAAGAAAATACTATAAGTATTCAGAACTATCAACAACATTGTATTTGAAAGTATTTAGAACTATTAGCGTTCACAGAATTTCCGAAAAATGGTATTGATGTAGGTCATCTGCGCGTCACTATAGAGTACACCAGAGTTCGTATGGTAGATGACCCCTGCACCTTTATCCCATCCTGCGTCTCTCTCTCTCTTTCAGCCTCACCATTCCGCTCACTCGTATCCCGGTGATATGTGAAAGCAGAAAAATAGCGTTTGTTTGAGGAGACGCAGGATGCGATGGAGGTGCCGGGATATTCTAGCATACGTACTCCGGTGAGCCCTAACCATAGTCTTTTCACGCATTTAGCCATGGTCTACGACAATACGTTGCATTTGATTAGAGCGAGAGAATGAACTTGTGGTGTGTTGTGAGGCTGCAACTGAAATTGTACTCACATCCTTCATTTGAATTGCAATTTCATATTTGTCGTGGAGGGCACATTTCAGGGTTATTTCTGCGGTAATACGCATTTTGTTCTCGGGAACCGGATACACCTTGGGCTTTCCTTTTTGCTTAGGTTTTCCTTCCATGACGGATATGATAGAAAAAAATAGAACAAACTGAAAGCAATCACATTTATGATCGACACTATTTTTCACTAGTTTAATCTCTAGTTCAACGAGAATAGACTGTTTTAAACTCACCTGGAAGGGATGTTGATATATGACTTTTGACAATAATTTAAAAAAAATGTTTACTTTGGTTTAATAAAGTTGGTGTGTTAAACCTATTGCGAAATTCCCAAAAAATATGTAGAGAATCTACGTTTCTCTCAAACACCGGTCAAACAAGTATCTCACCGGGATAAAAAGACGCATCACGCACGACAGAGCTCACTAGATCTCTACTCCTGAAAAGTACATTTTATTTCAAGCTACAAAAACAATTTTTGTAACAGTGTAAAAAGCAAACATGGCCAGATTTTCTAATGACTTTCTATTTATACACATTTTTGTGAATAATATATGTGAATGCTTCTGCAAAAACAATGATTCGTCATCTTTATATTCATCCTATTTTGACATGAATAAATTATGCACTACATTAGAAAGCACTGAACAACATCTAATCACACCTTGTGTGCCTAATGCATTTTATGAAATATGTATGGGAAAACAATTACGGAATGTTTTGAATAGAAATATTTGTTTTGCGAGTAAGGTGACTGTTGACTTGTCGTAGTACTTTATTTGAATCCACGCAGTGAGCGTGATACTGCTTCTGTACCTAATGATTTTAATAGCAATATTCATGCCTTGCGAGTTTTGGAATGTATGTATAACATTATTATGTCACACAACAAGCCAATTCGATGATACAAAAAAAACATAGAGTCCTATTTTCTTCTAATTCAGGCAATGCGCGTACTAGTTTCGTTTTTATTTGGAGGAAGCACGAGATGTTATGACATTTTTTGGTGGTTGCCATGTTTCGGTGGCATCGTCGTTTTATGCCACGTATGCTATCTTGTCGGAGTCAATCGAAGTTAAAGTGATACCTAGCTGGCCGTAAAGGGGCATAGTACGTAAGCTACAAGATTTCGGCATCGTCATCCGACAAAAAAAGACAAAAAATAGTGAGGCAGAGCGAAAGACGCAGGATGGGATGAAGGTGCCGAGATCTTCTGGCATACTCATATTCCAACCATATGAAGAGAATGAATGAATCTTGAAATGTTGAAATCTCGAAATGCTAAAACGTCCCGCAAACTTTGTCTCATGCTGCGTTTGTCGCTCTGCGCACTTCGCGACACTCATATCCCGACGGGAGGCAGAGAAAACCGTACATTCGAGAACACGGAGGTTGCAACTGTTATTCGGCAATTCTATGAATACCACCGCAGAGCCTAGAAAAGGTATCGGCTCACAGATTACAAATGTTTGTTTTTGACGGTTAACTGGTTTTATAACAACCTTGGCTACATACTTGATTCCTTCGTGAGAATGTTCTATTTTCACTATATTTCATATTATATTATTTAAACATCCAATATGGTACTGAATTATTGGCGTGATGAGTCTCGTCGCGCTTCATGCGCCTCAGTCCTTTCAAAGTCTCTTCAAACTTGTTCTTTCTTGAGAACATAACTTTATATGAATAATGTTCTTCCAAAAAACTTCTTTCATCACTTTTATTACTTTCACTAACTTCTGTTTGTAACTTGGGGGCCGAAGTGAGAGTTCGGGTGAATCGCTGCTTAGATTTTAGCTCTGTATCGAAAACGGGTGGTCTGAAAATAAATGGACAAGATCAACAAAAAACACACATAGCTGAACAGTTTATTCGAGTCTATGAACATAATACGAGGAGTTGACTTGGTTCAGTATTCCACTCTGAAACACAACACAATTGGTTCATGGTACGGTCAGCAGACAAGTATGAAGACGGGGAATCATATAAATGAGACCGCAGATAGGCAAGAAAATCTTCGTCTCTTTGATTTATCTTTGATTCTTGACGGAACCGATACAAGTAGTTTGCTAAATGGCAGAAATTTATATGAACTAATTCGCAAAAGTTGACAGCGTGTGAGTGAATACTCCGCGCTGTAAGAGAACACAAATTGATTGAACTTTATTATCACCATATTCGACCGCAAAAAAATAATTTTTTTTTGTATGAAACTAACAACTCTACTTTAAGTTAAGAGAACGCAGGGCACCGGGAAGTTTATCAGTCAAAGTCAACTTGTTTTCTCGTAATCGTAATCGACACATCATTGACGGTACTAAAACATTGAACATTGTTAAATCATCATTCCGACATATATACCGTCACTGTGTTGTTGTGCTTTTCTCATTCCACACCTCACTTATATCATTCTGTTCTTTGTTTTATTTCTGTTTCTACCTCCTTTTCCCACCTCTCATCTCATGTTTTTCACGTATTCACCTGCGTAATAAATCAATCAATCGAACCTTGTTGGTTAACTTCTGTCCACGCCGTGTTTTCCAAAAGGTTTGTCGTCTCCATCAAGTTTACAGTTGTTTCGGAAAACGTCACGTCAAAAGTTGGCGTTAACGCCGACGTGAATTCCGATGAAAACTATTCGCTGATGAGTCGAAGTGTGCTCCATAACCACCGTCTACGTGTGAAATCGATTCAATACACCCACCTCTCCTCAATTCTGTTGGAATAATTTTTGTTCCAAGTTCCAAACTTTGTAATCAGGTGGTCCCGAGGGCAGCTGATAGGTTGTGTTCACTTTGAATTCGACATTGAATGGAAGAACTCCAGAAAGTGTGGATAGAACAAAACCTTCCTCAAAAACATAATTGGAATAACGAAATTTGATTAAAAACCGCCAAAAACACATAATTCGTATACTTAAGAATATGGCAGAGATACATGAAGAGGATCATGATGCTCATCTGCGTTCAAGCGTTATTAAAAGTTTTGTTAAACCGTTGTGAACAGCATACGGTCAATTTGGTAGGGGCAAGGTTTGGCGACCGACCAGTTCATCTATGTCTCTTTGATCTGCACGCTTTCTCGCCTGCTGGCAAGTAACAAACGATTGCTCGCCCAGAATCGCTCAATTAATCGAACCCTCTGCTGTCTTTTTTGGGAAGATGGCGACTATAATACCTCACCTTTTTACAAGGTTGAAAACCATTTCCTAGCGTAAACGTGGGTATGAGGTAGGAATGATGCATTAACACTTGTAGCTATTATTAGTGTTCGAACACTCATTATTACACTCAAACTTAGCACTTGCAAGAAACTGATTAAAATCAGAATTAAACATTAACAATAAATGTAACTACCTTAATCGGAGCATCAATTCTGGCTGTGGATCTATCCTAAATAGAGAAAAAATCAATTCGATACTTAAAAAACCATTGTCGTTTGGAGCTTTTATCAGACGGTTCTTAACAACAAAAAGTCTTGAAGACGTGCTATCTCTCCAAAACCCGTGACATCTCACGAGAACTATCACGCGGTAATCTAGAAATTTAGTTGCCAGCTTGTCCAAAGAGGTAATTCATGAAATGTTTTCGCGATGTAACGCGAATAAAATTCTTTTCATGTCTTTTTTATCAGTGTTCGTTTTCACTCAACTCTGAAACAAGTTCAAGTGTGGGAGACCAGTACAAACCGGTTTTTTTGTTGACACGTTGTCTACGTGACTTGTTTTCAACGCTTCAGTCCTTCAAACTGCAATACATTTTTGAATTATAGTTTGAAGGACCGTTGACACGGGATTGGTCATTATAATCGTCCTGATTCAAGAACAAGTTGAAAAACTAATTTCGCATTGAATTGCGTACCGGTGTGCAGTTGTGTTCTATCTTGTAGAATATTTCGAGTTCTTCTCCGTGCGAAAGTCCATTATCATGGGCAGCATCCCCCCAAATGAACACAGTTCTCGCCTTCTTTTTCTTTATTTGGAATTTCCAGAGTCTGCCAACATAGTCGTCTAAGAAAGGATCAGACTGAAATTTACACAAGATTTCAGTATAGTAGTCGCCGCCTGAAAAGTGGGAGGGTACTGTATATCTCATTTTTCGCTTTGTACGCCCACATGTTTTCGATTCCAAAGCTTTCCGGTCATGTTGTCTAATAGCGCCCTGCAACGATACTTCTGCTTGCAGGCTCGATTCCGGGAAGAAACAGAAATTTATAAACATGGCACTCACTATATTACACTCATCATGTAAAAACATAATAAGACAAATGATGAAAAAACAGAAACTCAACTTGCTCTCGAAAAATTTAATTAGAATAGAACAATTGCTTAACAAAAAATGTTCAACAAGCGCTCTTTTATTCTGCATCAAAGGGTAGTATGCGATCATTGATAGTGGGGAAAAGATGCGTACTGAAATAGTTACACAATACATAATATAGTTTGTTCCATGCTTCACAACATACAGTTCAATATAAGGACATTTCACCCACCTCTTTTATCTGGATTTGAATGTTGTACTTCTTGTAGAGGGCGCATTTCAGCGTGATCTCTGCAGTAATTCGCATTTTGTATCGAGGAATGGGAGGCAGCTTAAGCATAGGGTCTCTTTTTCTTTTGTGCTCTCCGTTGACCACTGAAACGGCGGCAAGAAAGAGAACAAGCTGAAAACCATCTGATTTATAATAGACACTACTTTTTCGTTTCTCTTCATTTGTCCCACAACGTGTTGTCTATTCCCAAACTTTTCTGTAAACGAATGTTCAAAATTGACCCCTGACAATAAACTCTTCTAAAACTTATTGGTTTGATTTTTCTCATTGTTTACCTATCGCTAAATACCAAATCAATTGTTTAGCAATCATATATGTTTTCTTAAATACCCCAAAAATAACCTCCTCACCGTGAGAAATAGACGCATCACGCACGACAACGCTGACAAGCTAACTCTCTGAAAGTGTTATCAGATTGCGAGCTAACGCACACATAATTTATATTTCAAACGTTTGAATTCATTCAAACTGTATAAAATATTCAAAAACAGGGATTGAGTGAGTAGGCTGTTCAATAACGAAACGTGGCTTGGCTTTTATATCTGATTTGTCTATACTATTTATACGCAATTCTGCAAATAATATATGTGAATATATTTGCAAAAAGCGTGGTTTGTCATAATTATCTTCAATCTATTTTGACACATTGTGAAACACATCGAAAGCACTTAAAAATATCCATTCGCACTTTGTGTGTCCAATGCATTCTTCAAATATGTGAGAACGGTCGTGAAATATCTTTAATAGAATCCGACTCTTTTCAAAAAAAGATGATTATAGAAGTCGTTGTCGTACTTTTTCTGGAACCACATGTTGTACGTGATCTAGTTTCTCATGAAATGTTTATGGTGTTTTGACGTTCTAGTAAATTCGGGTAACAGGTTTATCAGTTTTTGGTGGAAGAAACCTTCTTGGTATTTTTTTCAAGTCAACAATCTTGACCAACCAATGAAAACACCAAGTTCAACGTGAATTTGAACAAGTATTTTAATTTACTCCATTTTCAACTTAAATCTGTCGCGGCCCAAACAGAGTTTCCAAAACGAACAATTGCAACTTGCGCGCTTGCCGTTTACAAGTGTGCAACATCACATTGTTTCGACTAATCACCTCTCAAACAAAAAGTTTTGAGAACACTATGAAGTGTAGCTGTTGTATCCTTAGTCGAAGTTGAATCGTTGCCATACAGCACTACGAGATCTCTCATCGTTCAGCTTCCGGAAACGCAAGAAAACTCAAGAAAATTATAATTGTTTTTTAACCTCCGAATGCCTACCACGCAACAAATTTCGAAAGTTTACCTATTCTTTGCTTTGGGATATGGAACTTTTTCTTCATTCAAATCGGTACGGTGTTCATGATTTTGTTGGAACAAAATTAACTGTTTTCCAGCTAATTATACTTAAACTTTCATGTTCAAATAGATTCAATGTAAACTCAGTATTTTCAGCTAAAAATGGAATCTGGATGAATGTCGAGTTTCACGTTGTTTACTGGGAAAACATCTTGCGCAGCGCATGCCCAAAATCTGCGGGCCGCCTGCACTCAAAATGCCGGGCCTTTGCGTACAACATTCCGATCGCTAATTTCGTGCATGCGGTCCGCAAATCGTGGGCATGCGGAGCGCAGAACATAGCATCACCCCGGCAGCCGTCCTGGGGCACCTATTCGCTCATAATCACATTTATAGGCTAACATCTTGAAGGAAAAGAAAATATAACTGATTGACATCTATTTTCATATATTTATTGTAGAAAAGCAGCAACAAAACATATAATTCAAAGCAGATATGCAGCAAACAAACAAACAATCAATCAATAGATCACACAACAACTAATAACGAGTCTTCGAAAAAAGTGGAGTCCTGATGATCTGGTACGTGGTCTTCTTATTCCAGATTCCGATGATACCTACAAAAAAGCATACTAGAACATTATTACGTGCAAAAACAGAATCACAACCCCTCATGAATGATATTTCACTCATTTTATTGAGCAACTACACGAAATTGTTTTAATAAAACCAACAATTATGAGTGGAATCTACCCCACATTCTCACAGAGGCAAAAGAGAGTTCCAAAATTAGTCACGTTTTTCTGTAAACTGTAATTCTCCAAAATTTGGAAAAACTATTCCGTTTTTCGATAAACCAAGTGTGAGAGTGGTAACTAATTGAAAAATTCTGAGAGAACTAGGACTGACAAGAGTAAAATAAAATATAATATCAAAAATCGATAAATGCATTCACCTACCTTATAACTCGAAGTTTCGGGTTGCATACGTCTGTTCTACGAATACGTCTCACAGGAGACCAACTAATGTGGCCTGAGCTGCGGGTTTCCTGCAAGATCGAAAGGTTGAACTTAGGTATGTTAAAGTTAAACCCGAACCTCGAAATTTTCCAAAACTCGAAAATTTGAACCGATTTCGACAAGTATACGAGGATGGTCCTACTTGTCCATCCTAGCTGGATACACCAACGTTTCTTGGCGTTAGCAGAAGGTTTGCGGGTGAACAGTTGTATGCTTGCATGCCTAACTAATTGTTGGTTTCAAAAAATTTCCATTGAAGTTGGGTAAAACATTGGAATTTCGTGAGTAAAAAAATGGTTGCAGGCTTGAATTCATACCGGGGTACCGAACTCCGAGGCAAAACCGCTCCCTTCTCATGCGTGAAAAAAAACACTATTTCTGAGAATTATCTGCCTGGAACTGATTGGATAATTAATTATTACATACCTTATCGAGCAGACACTCCATTGAACCGTCGAATAGCCGGAGAGCAGGACAAACACAAAAAACGCCAGCTGCCGGTGGACCAGCCATCTAGCCAAACGACATTTTCTCCACCAGACAACAATTACCTAGAAAATTGACTACTTCATAGTATCTGAGTTACACGTAGAAATGAGGGGGCCAGCCGCCAATAAGCGTAATTCGATTGGGAATAAGAAACACTGGAAGTCCCAAGAGCCAAAAGATACACACAGTTTCATGTTTTCTTTGAAACTAGGCGAAACTATCATTTACGGACAACTCGTTCCCGCGTTGCGTGCAACAACTCGTTCCCACAGAAGCGACAACTCGTCCCCAGTCGAAAAATTGCTCAAATTAGCTTAAAACTTACAAATCAAAGTAGTGACTAGATTATATTTCATGAATAAGACCGTAGGTAAATTCAGAAATAGAATACAAAACTATAAATAATTTCACTTGATTACGTTTGATTGATAAAGCATTCTTCTATATTCTTATTAAAAATGGAGGAGTTTGACGTCAATTCAGTAAACCAGTGTTTGCGCCATCCGGACCCAGAACCCTCAACAGCTTGACAGCTATAGTTTTGTTTTACATTCAACAACCTACAGTCATATGGCCCAGCTGACCGTTGGAATATATAAGTGTAATATTAGAACGTTAAAACTGAAAACACCAACCTTATGGTAGAGCGAAAGCGAAAGACCGAATACCATACTTCCGCACTTCCCACAAACCGCAAAGCCATTCCATGTGGCATGTACCTGCAAGATGCGTTTGAAGAGAATTTAAAAAAGCACAATGAGCTAGATTCCGGCTTACGATAAATTGGCGAAAATGTGAATGAGTCAGCACTGTTTCAACCGCCAACACTTGCAAGGGCGGCGGACGAGAGCATAACGAAAGTACTAAAAACTTTGAGTCTTCCTCAAAGAGCAAAATCTAAATTTTGCTAGAATAAGTAACAATTGTGGCATTCCAAGCGACACAGTCATTAACTATCTTCTCTCACCAGATGACAAGACATGAGATACCCACCTTATGAACATAAACTCCGAAGGGAGTATAATCGACGACTGTAATCCACCTCTTTATTGTCCTCTCTACTTGATCCAAATGACAAATATGATGACATCATAATTCCTGAAAGCTGGAGACGATTTCTAGTTATGTTTACTCTGTACAAAATAAGGTAATTACACGAGAGCCCGGTTGGATAGACAACAAGAACTAAATGGGAACTGGTTAGTTTCAGAACAGGGAATTGTTTTTACAAGTGACCATATTCATTCTGTAGATACGGGAGAAACAAAATACGAAACCAACCAAATTTGTGGTTACTATAAAACGAGTTACTTGTAATGTGTAATTGTTGAATACGATGAAAATACATGAGGATTATGTCACTTCAGATTGTTGGCTTGAACTAAACACAACCAACATAATTTTACGTGGTTTTCAAGCAGCAAATTTTCAAATTACCCAAAATATATAAAAAGTAGCGAAAAAATGAGCGAAGAAAAGAACTACAAAGGCAAACTTACACAGAACGCACGAAATCAACGAAACACTACACTACAACAGCAAATAGATTTAAGTTATAGGCTAAAAAAACCACAAAAAAAACAAAAAATTAGAATAATGATGATGAAAATATTTGAAAATGACGAGTACGACATCGTTTATTACGTTCATTATGTAAGCCGCGGGTATGACGACCACGTACGGCGTTGGATTTAAATAAGGGGATTGAGATAAATTCTCGCAGAACTGAACAAAATTTTGTGTCTTCTTGAATTATCTGTGATATTTTGGCTTGAGAGAGAACCACTTCAAGCATCCTTCGTTCGTATTATTGGATAACTGCATTTAGTAACTAAATGATCGTGATAAGACATCGAGAGTTTACTAGATGGATAGCCATAAGGGTGGTACATTCACTATCACTATCACCAATTGTAATAATAGTCCACAATTTCAAATTTACTAAACTAATCGAATACAAATATCTTAATTGGACCATTTAACACAGTTTAACTGACTGCGAAGGGCAAGCCCTCGTTTTGCGGTCCGCCTGCACTTCCGGGAGTGCATGCGGTCCGCAAAATAGGCCTGGCGGCCCAAAAAGTGGGCGGATTTTGCATGCGCTCGGCGATATTTTCTCCGAGTAGTAGATCACAATCGCTGCGCGGTCACGTAGCGCATCCAATAAAAGTAAAGTTTGATGAATCCGGCATAGCGCAAAGCACTGCGTGTGAGTTGAGTTTGATTTGGCCATTATGCGCCCATTTGCGGTCTTTAAACCATAACATTTTGAAATGTTGAAAGCTGGTTGTCGGTCCCTCTAGAAATGCGTGGGGAACCTTAAGACGGTGTTGATTTCTCTTTAACTACCAAAACTGTATTCACTATTTTTATTCCGGTTCCAAGAACATAACAACGTAGAAATTCGACAATCACGGAAACCTGAGAATAATATAGATAGTATCAGGCATTCAGACGTGGCGGCTTACAGCTGTTAGATGCTTCAAATGCGGTGGACTCATTCTGAAACGAAACCAAACTTGTTCACGGTGATTTACTTAATCCATCTAAAAAAATGAATATTTTGTGTAGTTAGCCACGGAACTCGAGCATCAAAAGCAGATATAATATTTAATAGTGCGTTTCACGCAGTTGTATCTTGACAGAAAGTACGAAAGTCCCTGTATTGCAAATTTCAAAAGCCGGAAATACTCCAAATCGTTTACATCATTTTCCTGCGGTTTGTGGCAAAACATTACGCTTGTGGAAATGAATTACCTAACTAAGTCTTATTGGAATAACTCGTGGTCCAAATTCCAAATGTCATGTTTTCTCTTGGCTAGCGGCAGTGAATAGGTTGTGTTGGCCTCAAATTTGACATCGAGCGGTATAAGTGCCTCCCTCGGTTCGCCATTTCCCTGTGCGAAAACGAAATTCAAATGATAAAATGTATCCGCCTTTAGATATATATTATTATTATATATTATATTATTAATATTATTAATATTATTATTATTATTATTATTATTATTATTAGTATATATATCCGCCTTTAGACAAGTATTCATCAGATGTAGACATGAAACTATTCGATTGTTATATTGGAACGAGGTTGTTATCGTACTTGCAAAAAAACAGTCAAGAATAACATATCACTACCTATGTTCACTTAAGTAGATTCTTTTTCGCCAATGGGTACGCCTCCGCACATGAAGTTCGAGCACATAAACTTCTACAGTCGGATTTTAAACGTGAGAAATCGTTTTCACGGATATCTTGAATGTTTATCCTAGGCTTTGTCTCCTCAAACTTTTTCATAGATTCTCAGATTATGAGTGAAATAAAACTGCTCACAAAATCAACGATTTCTCTAGGGACATCCTTCTTGGCCATTCTCCTATCCTGAAATACTTTTTTTGAGAACAACATGTTCGAACCAGTTGATACGACGTGTCGAAGCTGATCTGAGAAAAAACCCAGCGCCACAAAGTTGAAGTTGACTCATTTGCTGCGTACTCAAACAGTTTGAAACAAGTTTGAGTTCACATCTCGAATCAGAAGTATTCCTGACGCAGTATTCGAATATCGTTTGGCTTCTAATTTGCGCCGAACAATCGCCATGTTTGATCTCTGTTTGGCCAGTTACAGATTTTTGTACATTATTTATTAGCATTACGGAATCGGGAAGGTTTTTGGATGTCTTTGTTAGCGAATATTGAACATCTAATCAATTATTGCTTTTGAAGTTCTTTTAACTCAAAAATTAAAACTATGTTGATTTGTGAATCATGAACTGCGTTACAAGATTGGTTAGTAAGTTTTTGTTTTCAGAATTCATAATCAATCCTCAAATTTCTTTCTCAGTTTTGATTTGGTTGAGTCGGGAGAGCAGCGCACTACCGCCCAGTATGCCGAGGATTCGAATCCCTTCACAGACATAATTTTTTCCGTTCGATAAATTTTTTTATGTAGCCAGGATCTTCGCAAATTAACACAACCGCCTCTCAATATAAACTGATCTGTTCAAACTACCAAAAAGCGAAACAAAAGCTCACTGCGCACACTCCACACATCTGAAAGTAATTGTCAAAGCGACTGAGAGTTCCAGGGTTATGAACTGACAAAATTTATATATAATCTCTATCTATCTCTATCCGAATCTCAAAAATCCGTTCAGCAGTTTTTGAGAAAATGGCATAAAACCACTGTTGAAATGTGGTGATCAAGAACTAATTTGCGCAGCGCGATAGTTTTCCTACCGGGGTGCAGTCGTGTTCAATTTTAAAAAACACTTCGAGTGAGTTGTCGAAGATTCCGTCGCTTCCAGTATCTCCATAAATGAACACCGTTTTGGCCTCTTTTCTGTCCGATTGGAATTGCCAGATTTTGCCAATTTCTTCATCGCGCGAAAGGAAATCTGTCTAAATGGAGAAAGTTTGGAAACCTTATAATAATAACAAGCAAACTTATAGAAATGAGAATATTGATTGAACTTTGCGATACAGACTACAGGAAAACATTGGACACCGACCCATTAAAGACCATTGGCAAAGTCCATCATGTGAATGTTATGCATGCAGACGTGAGTAAGAGAAAAAAAAGTTTGTCACGAATCCAAGTATGGTCCCATGTGCATTACAATAACACTGTACTCACCTCTTTCATTTGAATTTGAATTTTGTATTCCTCGTAAAAGGCGCATTTCAGAGTGATTTCTGCGGTAATTCGCATCTGATTACGTCGGATGGGAGGCAGTTCATTCCTCCCCTCTAAGACGGAAATTGTGGAGTATAGAAACATAAGCTAAAAATACTCGAATTTGAACTTAGTTTGGTACGTTAACTTTTAACACGTGAAGTTTGGTACGTTAAGATGGTAGAAATCAACAACACAAGCTGGAAAAACTCAAACATGTACCGGACTGTTCTACACTTTTATTTGTCCAAACTGCTCTCTCCAAGTTTATAATCAAATTTGCTGTTGTCAGATTATTATCGGTGCGAGTGAGTACTGGCTCTCAATTATTTTTTGAAAATTGTGATTTGGTACCTAAATATTAATTAATTTGCTCAACACAAACTAGTATGCGTCGAGAACATTTATGTTTATTTTCACAACTAGCAGTTTAATACAAGAATCTCACCGAGACAAAAAGACGCATCACAAGACTACGACCACTGGATCTATTTCTGTAAGATACATTCATTTTATTGCTAGCCAAGAACACATCACTACCTTAACTTCTTTTTCCGAACGTATAATTGTTGGAAATCGGGTAAAAAAAGCAAAGATTTTGGCATGGTTTGCTCAATCTTCTATTTATACGCATTTTAAAACAATATGTGGATGTATTTGAAAAATGTCCGTCATATTTTATTAGTTCGTCATATTATTAATAAATCTTCTTTGACTTGAATACATTGTGAGATAGTTCGTCATAGTTTGTCATATTTCAGTTTGCCATACTTCTATTTTATTGTTTTGACATGAATAAATTGTGAGAGAGACATACATTGGAGAAACAGATACATCAATAAACACTGAGCAACATTCTTTGTATTTTGTGTGGCTAATGCATTTCATTAAACTTGCATGTGGAAAATGTGAATACAAGGAGTTCGCTTAAAGAAAATTCCTCGACTAGGGTCTGTAAACGTGATTATTAGTACACCTGAGAGATGCCAATGCAAAAGTGATTCCTCTAGGGAATCGGAGGTCGTCAAACAGTTCCATGGCAAGCTCTATGGAACCGGCATTACCGGATGATTGATGCGCAATTTGCTATGGAATTCGGTGATGGGTCGCCGGCGAGTTCGCCGGCGATGTCGCCGGAAGAACAACTTGGGAGAATTAGTTCATGTGGCGACCAGCCGGCGACCTCGATGTGTTGCCGGCGGTATCGCAACGACACCCTTTGTCCCACCGGCGAGTCGCCGCCAAATTTCAGAGTGTTTCAGGGAAAGGACTCATTATTGATCAATTCTATACATTAATGAATTTCATTGCCTTGTTTTCTCAAATTTCACTGTGAAGCAACGGAAATAGAAAACGTCGTGTACGAAATTTTTTGAAGCGAACACTATCGACATCATTGGTCTTATCGGCCGCCTTTTGTGAAGCGAACGAGAAGTGAAAACACTGTGATCCGTAAAACAAACCGAATTCTGTTTTTTGTGTGTATTTGTAGTTTGTGACAAATCAATCAAATTGTAGAAGTTGTCATTGACCCCCCCCCCCCTTCTCATGCGTTTGAAGAAAATCAAGGTAGAATTAGCTTTTTCGTTGAAGAACTGTCTGATTTCTCATCTGGAAATGTGTTTGTGGTGGAGTACATGTATGAGGAGGATCCAAACTATTGTTGTAGTTTGATTTTCAAAAAACCGCTTTACACAATATTTGACGAGAAAGCCACAGGTTCAGACTACAAAGACAGCGGTATAGGCAAACATAAGGTTTTCTTCGAGACGAATAAAGCCGATATGTACTCGGTACCCAGTTTCATGATTTATCATATTTTTCTGTAAAAGAAAATTCCGAAAACTGATTGGAATTCTGTTTTCATAACTCTTAGCAAATCTCAAGCTGCTCCACTTTACCAGTAGTCAATCACTCCTCTACATCATGAAGACAATACTCAATTAAATACGGGTCACACCAATTGCAAATTACAATTAAGGCATCTTTCTCAGGGATGAAACAAGAAATGCCACTTAAAAACAACAAAGGTCAATTAACTTTGGGGCGGAGCTTACCTACGCTAAATTGGAAGTAGGTACATCAACATTACTGGAGTGTAATTCTTCAATCAAGTGGTCATATATACTACTGCTCTACTATTCTCCATTATATTAATAAACAGAAGGTTAGTTTTTCATGATCTATACATTTCTAACGTTAATAATAACGAGTTCATCAATATACTGTATCAAAATCGAGTTGAAGACTAATTAATAACTTGTGAATTGATGTTTAACAGTAAAAAACAGAAAGCAGTACATAGAAGTGCATAAATTCGAAGAGACACTTTATCTCACTTTTCTGTTTCACGATTTGCATAGAACCTGAACAAGAGCTCTTTCTTTCCATGATACGGACGTCACCATCCTGGAAAGTGCCTCCGCCCTAAAGTTTATTCTCCACTTTGATTCTCCAATTTTCCCAAGTATTGGGTAATCCAAGCCCGTTTTTACATGGTATATGATTCGTACTAGGTAGTATACACTGAGATGAAAAGTATTTTTGAAAATGAACATTCCATTTCATTTATCACTGTCTTTTTACAGGTGTTAAAGAATTCATCGTTGTAACCAAAACAGGTCCGCGTTCGAGAGCTTCGAGAACTTCTGGAGCATTTTGCTACTACTACGCTGTCCCTATTATTGTTTGAGGTTAGTTCGCCTAATTAATAGACATTTGAATGTTTTATGAACAGCATGCTCAAGATGAATCATGATGTTCAGCTCACTCCCAACATGTTCCTATTGGTTCTTCAATTTGAAAGTTCATGTGTGATTATTTTGAGTGCATACTTATGTTCATGTCTGTGGCAATATTTGAGTGTAGTTTAATTCACCCGAGAACGGTAACATTGAACAGAAAATACCGCGGGAAGAGTCATTGTGACTTACACAGTTTTTACTCATACTCCTACAGTAAACAATTCACACAATCATTGCTCTTCCATGCAATTACCACTTCTTGGAAATGTTTGCAGAATTTTGGGAACACTTTTCCAGTGATTGGCCCAACCTACTTTTTTCGACCATACGTTTGCCAATTTTCTATGGAAAAATAACATAAAAAAACAAACTTTCTGCTTTAAAAGAAGGGTAGACGTGCGTGGAAGCTCCGGTATAGCATCAAGTCTCTGGACATTCCTATTGTTTCTTTGTCTTTCTGTCTTCATTCCTACTATTTTTCCTTCTCACTTCAAATTGTTTCTGTTTCCAGTTATGTCGTCCAAAGCTATCTCCTGGCTGGAGATGTCGCTGCTTTCTGGGTTGGCGAGAACAGTGCTTCTGCTGTTCCTTATCTGGCCGTTGTTGTGGTTCCCAATGTTGCTTTCTCGGTATGTTTCCTTTTTACTGATTTTCCCATTACTCTAGGTTTGTCCCTCTACTTGAAATGGCGATATTGGATTTTCTTTACTCCCCTCTTGATTTATTGTTCTCCTTTTCTATATTTCATGCAGTTAAATCTCAAAAGCTAATTGTTTCTCACTCTACATCGTTTTTCTATACAAATGATTGTAGGTTTTACTGTCTCGGAAACGTTTTCCCGAGAAAACACCCAATATGCACGACGAACTTCATTAAACTGTTTAAGTTCAACCTTGTCTCACTTTCTTGAAACTCTATGCTCAACCATCTTCAGCGTATTTTCACACGTTTTGTTGCTACTAAATAGGTAAGAGGCCGAGTTTGCATGTGATAAACTGTACTCGTATCTAATTCACATCATTCACAAAATACTGTAGTTGACTGGGTTCTGAAAAAGCATGTAGTACTCCTAACAATATTGTTCCAGAATGTTTTTTTTACGTGGATGATAATGGTCTATCTGATGTCCAGTGCACGTTGCTTGGATGTTCACTTGAAACTCGGACGTGGTGTATCGAAACGCCGTGCATTTCGCCAGGTACGGTTTTCCAATATTTTGGGAGAGGGAGTGTTTCTAGTTATTATCTGGGTAGACCTCTATATTAGCAATAAACGTTTCATGCGGATCTGTTTTGTCTTCTTTTCTCAGTTCGTTAAAATGAGTGAATTCGGGTAGTAGGTCACTACTTTCCAATATGAAATTAGTTTGGGCCGGAATTAGGTACCTGGAAAAAGTCATTCAAAATTAAAAGTCATTAAAGTAAAAGTCATTCAAAGGTAAAAGTCATTAATTCACTTTTAGTCAGGATTTGAAAAATTCGAAAATTTTCGAAAACTTTATTTCTGATTCCCAACTGTTTCTGTACTTAATGACTTTTACTTTCAAATGACTTTTACTTTAATGACTTTTAATTTTGAATGACTCATTCTGGTTGCCCCGGAATTACGGTTTTCTCAAAAGAAAGAATGTCACAGTTATTTGATACAAATTTTATATAGATTACCCCCGATTTCCCGCGGACAGATTTCATCTCACTTCGTCGAGAACTTCAGACAATCAACTGGGTGACAATATTTGATGACTTTTGTGACATTGATGATTTGTATTCAAGGTTCTGCTATGTACTTCACTTCCTGCTTTCTAAATTCACACCGATGAAGTTTTCTCGTTATCGACCACAAATCTATCCTCGAAACATACAAAAGTTGGCTGAATATAGATTATTATTGTTTCGAAAAATTCACATTCCCGCCGTTCAAGAAAAGTATAATTCAGTTTCGAAAAGACTAGCCACTGAAATTAAACGCTTCATTGCTCTGCAAGAGAAAAAGGTGGTTAATGATTCAACCAAACATTTTTACGCTTTCATCAAGAAAAGAATGAGGTCAAAAACAGCTGAAATTGTTCTAACGGATGCTAATAATAACAAAATTGTTTCGGATGAGCAAAAAGCTCAACTATTAGCAGATTACTTCAGTTCTGTTTTTGTTACCGATAATGGTAGTAAACCAACTTTGGCATTACCAAGCAATCGTATTCTGAGATCCTTCTTAATATGCCCCTCAGACGTTTTTGCAGTATGTAAAACATTGAAACCATCATTTTCGTTGTCTCCTGATGGTATCCCTCAGGCAATATTCAAGGAATGTTATAGTGAAATCACTGAGCCATTAGCCCACATTTTCAATATATCGTTGCGGTTAGGTGCTGTACCTCAAGTATGGAAACGTTCATTTGTGACAGCCGTTCCAAAAACTAGAAACGCGTCAAAACCATCCGACTACCGACCTATTAGCATAACGTGCACTCCTTGTAAACTGATGGAACGGTGTATCAAGAAACCTCTTGAAGCTTGGTTGAACGACAATTGTATTCTTCCGAAAGAACAGTTTGGGTTCCGCTCTGGAATGTCAACTTCCCACCAAATGCTCGACTACACCAACAAAGTCTTAAGTAGTGTTTCTTTCGGTTCCAATGTTGATGTAGTGTACTATGATGTCGCCAAGGCTTTCGATACGGTATCCCATGATAAAGTGCTACACATCCTAGCCAAATTAGGAGTGAGGGGTAACTTGTGGTGTTGGATTTCGTCTTTTCTCAAAAATCGTTCTTGCAAAGTCAATATTAATGGTTCTCTCTCGTCATCTTTTGATGTTATAAGTGGTGTGCCTCAGGGTTCAGTTCTTGGTCCAATACTGTTTTTGATCTATCTCTTTGATTTACCAAAAATCATTCCATCATGTCTTGGGGTGCGCTTGTATGTGTTTGCTGATGATCTAAAAATGCTGAAAACTATTCAAACCGATTCTGATACACATGTTTTGCAAGCCTGTATAGATTCTTTAGTCTCCTACATGACAGCTCGACAACTCAAGTTGTCACCAACCAAAACTCGCATAATGCATTTTGGAAAAACAAACCCATGTCACTGTTATACGCTTTATGATCAGACATACCTTGAAACTACTGAGACTATGAAAGATTTAGGTATTCTTGTTAATAATCGTCTCACGTTCACTACGCACATCGAAAACTTGACTAGAAAGGCGCGATGTGCTATGTTTATCATTCTAAGACTGTTTGCAAACCCCAACTCAAAATGTGTCATTAGATTATTCAAATCTTTCGTGCTACCTATTCTTGAGTATGGTTGCAGTGTATGGAGCCCTTACCTTAGAAAGAATATTATATGCATTGAAAATGTGCAACGAACTTTTACTAGAATATTGTACTGTAAACTGAACAGAGTCTCGCCAAGAAACGCACCTTCGTATGAAAATCGATTGAAAATGTTTGAACTCGAGCCCCTAGCTGTAAGAAGAGTGAAAATCGACTTGATCAACTTCAAGCAAATTTTGAATTCTGTGTCGCCATTGAAATTTTCAAACTTTTTTGTATTGCGCCCGACCGGAGGCCAAAATAGTCAATTTGAAATTCAAATAGACTTTACGAAGTTCAATCCGTATTATCACTCTTATTTCATGAGAATACGTCGTTGGTCAAGATTACTTCCAACATCATTTTATGGTGCAAACATGTCTCAAGCTGAGCATAAAGAGTTTCTTTCGAAAATAAAAGTAGTTTGATGTGTACACATTTACTCTACTCAAAATTTCAGTTACTGTTGTCAAGCTGTGGTTGATGATCTTGCAATTCAAGTACTGTTCAGTGTTCCAAGACCGATGTGTTCCATGATGCCCCGTTCCGTCAAGAAAACAAAAATGATAAAATACAGCGATTAATAGTTGTGGCACTCCAAAACTATCGCCGCAATTAGTTTCAGAGCTCAGCACGTGACAAAATCTCTCCCATCATTCTATTTCCATACATATACAGTGTGGACATAACGGTGATTGTCCAAAACGGTTCATTTATCTCCAATAGTGCTAGTGAGAGAGGGTGAAACATGTCTTGGTTGGGATTGAGCCTTCAAAAGCCTACACTAGCACAAATATCCCTATGCATATATGGATGGTCACAAATGTTTTCTATGTCTTATTAGGTGGGATGACATTTATGTCTATCCGCGGTGTTGCGAAGTGCGGCCGTTCTCTGTACTCTGTGGTAGAAATCTGATCTACGAAGTGTCATTGGTTAGGGGCAACGTAACTAACTGAACCGTCTTGACACTGGATAGCATTGTTGCATGCATGATCGAACTATTCGATTTTTGGTATAGAGTTACAAGAACGGGCAAACTCAAAACAGCGCAGAGTTTATGTCTTATTACTATGTATTTTGTGACCGTCTATTGCATCCCTCTGTTTTTACACATGGCACAGCCAACGTGCATACATCTCATCCCAGCCAAACATGCCAATCCGGATGATCTCTTCACAAAACATATCTTCATTACAACGTCTCTTTCAAGATAACTATTGTCCCACAAATCATTTGGTTCAATCGCCGTCGTCCAGCACTGTCAAATTGCATGTAATATTATGAGCGCGTAACAGGGTAACCATACCCTTTTTTCTCAACTTTTTTCTCCATTTACTCCATTGGAGTGCCACATACTATGTGGAAGTCACGTGTTAAATCACGAATAAATTTATTCTATTCTATTCTATTCTACAAAACCTGTTAACAATAGCCTCAATTTCCATTCACAATTTCTATAGTTGTTTTTCTCGAAACACCCAAAAGATCCCGACACCTGCAACTCATTATTCTCTATAATTGTTCGGAATTATATATGGAACAGTGTCAGTTGAGAAAACGATTTCACTACGTCAATAGTCAATGATTTAGTCATAATTCTGTGTTTTCCAGAATTGTCAACATATTTCTCGAGCTTATTTCTCTTCATAGAAGTCATATATACTTCCGAAACTCAAAGTTCTGGTACTTTTACGAGAGTAAGTTTATTCAAATATTGTTGAAGTATCTCTGACTCACTCATCAAACCGGAATCTCATTCCACAGTTTTTTGGATGTTTTCAATGTAACCGAATGGACATTCTCCGTTAACATGCAGGTCCCAGAGGTTCTCCGTTAACATGCAGGTCCCAGAGCCAGAATGAATAGTTGTCATCTCTCGTCTCTCATTTTGCCATATTACGTAATTAAATAATTTTCCACAGTCATCATCATGTTTTAGTGGATATACGAACAGGACAGAACTTTTAGTGAAGGTCAGCTGTTGGGGTTTTATATTTACATCTACATCTTTCAGAACATGTCATGGATCTAGTCTCTCAAATCGTCCGAGGCGGTTGTTCTATTTGCGACGATTGCCGATTGGACTTGGAGGTCTGTTCAGTTTTACAAAAAAAGTTCGTTCTAGTATTTTGGAAACATTTAGTAACTTTAGTTCTTTTTTCGTAGTTCAATTCCGCCAGCAAACATTTTTTCCACTAGGTGTACAGTGTAAATCCATATTGTTATGCCAACAACGCTGTTTTCTAGAACTCAAACTCTTGCAAGACAATTCGAACGACTAGAGAGAGATCAATTTCGGAGATGCACTGAGGCGTTTCATCTACCATCATTTCCATCTGCCCTTTGTTCGAGCAATGGATGAGCCAAACTCTATGAGTGTATGAAGTGAGTGAGAAACGTATAAGAGCCGTAATATTCCCTTCGAGCATATACGGAATAGATAACGTTCACGTTGCAACTGCAAACTGCATGCAAATTTTGTTTTCACTTCTATCTTTGTACTGAGATGGAAAAAAACAATTTTGAAAAAATGCGGTGCTTGAGAACATGTGATTCAATTTTTATAGCACCGGACTTGACCCCCAAAGTGCAACATAGTTTGGTGGGGTACACATTCAGTATAGTATTCATCTCAGTTTTGTGAATATTCATCTGCCTAACTAATTGTCACTGTAGCCTGAATAGAATATCCAATCAACCGGCAATTACTGTTGCAATTGATGATCACCCGTCTGTTCAAATTTCCAAGCACGTTTACAACTATAATGAAAGCGAAGTGATTTGAAGTTTTTCATATATATTCGAACGTTTAGCAAGAAGGTGTTTTCTATCTATAACAGTTCTATTATAGGTACGGAAGAGCCCCGACCTTCTCAATTGAGCCGGTGCTGCAGCTCGAGTCAAACTAGCCAAGCATCTGTTCAAGAATAATGAAGTTTGATTGCGTAATCGACTGTTTTTGTTGTTGCTCATAAAAGTGACTCTGTTGTTGGTGTTCGTTTTAGTCGATATGAACAAGGTTTGCACATTCATGAGGTCACCAATCGTTATAAAAAAAGGTGAAAAGGGATGCAAGCACAGTGTCAACCATGTCACACATTCTTAACGGAAATTCTTCCGAAAAATGTAAACTTTTTTCGCGCTCAATGAGATAATTACTATCCAATTTCGACTTTTTAGTTGGCAATCTGAGAAATTTTTTTTTCATAGGTAGTATGTACAAAAACGATTTACGGGTTCGAAATAGTATTTTAAACATTTGTCAGATTTCTAAAACCCAGCAAAATCAACCTTCGGACAAGTAAAATTGACCTCCAAGTGGTGTAGAAGAAATTGGTTGGGTGGTTGTTTAGAACCTCATCAGTGGTGCAAGAAAAACCGAGACAAGCATAGATTGATTACTAGTAGCGAACTATTTTTGAACCACTCTGACATCCCAAAGAATGAACACAGTCGTTTCCACGTTTCCTTTGCACTCGTTTGCAGGTTTGGAGATCTGTGAACCTGAAATGCTAAAGGCGGAAACTTACTGTACTTTCCGACTCACTGAAAAGACGTACAGATACAGTACAGACGTAAAAAGAAGTCGTGAAGACGTACTCACTTTCCGCTGTGTACGCACACATGACTTCGAGTCCAAAACTTTCACGTTTTGTGCTCCAATAACGCAGTGGTCAGCGCTCTGCTACGAAACTTTCGCTGGCAGGTTTGATTCCGGCGAGAGACATGAATTTATAAGTTTGGCACTCACTTTAAGCTTATTGAGCCGACTCGTTAACTGTAGCAAGTATCTGAACGTGGAACAAATGAGTCATCAACCCTACAAGATTTTTTGAGGAATCGAATGAATCTGTTTCACGCAACTCTTATTGATTCGTAATTGGCCGAGAAAACCGTGTAACTATTGTTTTCTTGATGCAACGGCTACCAAATAGAAGTCACATGACGGAAATTAGTAGTACTCGAATGCAAAACTCACCTACTTCTCTAACCTACTGAAAGTGTTCGTCATCTAAATTTCAAATTTTGTGGTTTGTTTTCCCCAACGGTAGCTGATATGTTGTGTTAGGTCGAAAAGGCACATCCAACGGCCTTACTTCGTATGGTACAGTCGCTGGCCCACCATGAGATTTCCAAACATCCTAAAACACGTTTTTATTGAAAAAAGAATGAGAATATTCATTGAACCATGGATTCAATAAATAAAAAAGTGTTTTATCACCAAAAGAGATGAAACTGAAAGCAAACAAATACAAAGACAAAACTAAATACGAAAACAAATGTTTGGAACACATACTGTTTGCGTTTCAATAGTACTGAGAAATGAAAAAAATCTGAAATCAGAAATCAATACGGTTTAATACTCTAACCTTCAACTCTCTATTCCCTCCCCTTACACTCTAGAAATGTTGTGTTGGAAACCTTCACCTTCTTTCTCGTGTGCGCAGTAATAAAAATAAAAATAATAATAATAATATTAATAATAAGTACAAATCACTCGCCATGATCAAGATACGCATCAGAGCGCTCACCAGTTGTTTTTTTATTCTGAAAAAAGTTACACATACAAGATGAGAAGTTTTTTTTAATGATTTCATCAATTTTCCGTTTCAAAAATGAAAGTAAACCTGACCACAGGATGTTTCCTTTATCATATTTCGGAGGCTGGCTCTTTATAACAAAAAACTCATCTTCAACAAAAAAATCGAGAAACAGAATTCGGCTTGGTTGTATCATGGTTTTCTATTTATATGCATTTTTGTGAATAATAGATGAAAATGTATTTGAAAAGCAGAATTCATAATATATATTCAAATTGTTTTGGCATGAATAAACATTTTTTAGATACATTAGAAATCACTGAGAAACACCCATTCACACACCCGTCCTTGTGCATTTTATAAATATGCATGTGAAAACAGTTACGTGATATCGTCATCGACGTCGTTTCATGGAAAACCCTGAAAACCCGTATTTGCTCTGGAATTTGGCGGCGACTCGCCGGCGAGGCAGAGGGGTCGCCGGGATACCGCCGGCGAGTCGCCGGCGATACATTTAGGTCGCCGGCGGGTCGCCACTTGAACCAAAGCTCCCGAGTTGTCGCCGGCGAGTCGCCGAACATTTCGCTTTGTTTCTGGGGTCGCCGGCGAGTCGCCACTCATTTTCGATGTGTTTCTCACATCGCCGGCGACCCGCCGAAGTTGGAAACCTTTGATAACACCAAAATTTTTTTCCAGTTTGTTGTGAGGTATAAACATGTGCGAGAGGGAAAAATGCGATTTGTGTGTCTTCAATAGTATTCTGAGAAAAAGTTCGGCAACTGTCGTCGGCGACTCGCCAAGTTGCGTGATTCGATAGCTAGTTAGTTGGAGCACAATTAAAGTGGGAATTTTGATCTAACCATGCTTGATAACAACTAGTATAAAGTCATAATTTGAGTGATATGGAATGGAATGTTTACATAAACTTTCCATCTCACTCAAATTATGACTAGCACTTATGAGATAGCATTTGATATCTACCGGTGTATGCGTTTGGAACCTATCAGAGCAGCTGTTTAGCTATACATCCACTATAAACTAACATTAAGTAGAGAGGTACTATTTGTTATTTTTCAAAGTATTATACATCTGTTACGGAACATACTCCCCAGTTTGGCCAAAACATATCACTTTAGAAAAAGAAATAAGATTTTGAAGACAGTTTATTGCTATCGTGATATAATCGAAAAACAGTGAGATCTTCTTCAACAAACTTGGATTTTATTCGCAATAGAATCATTACAGTTTATTTGCAATCATTAGTTAGTCCGACCATTAGTTCGAATGCGCTGGGTGCGCAATACTAAGCTCTTCGCTGCGCTTCTCAGACCGTAGCGGGATGGCCGAGAGGATGAGTGCGCCGCCATACGCCGAAGGTTGTTGGTTCGATTCCGAAGAGTGACAAATGGATGTTTAATTAGGACTATAATTGTTAACACACGTAAATATGATTCTCGGCTCGTTAACGCGCTAATTTACTTTTGAAAAAATATTTTCTGTCACAGAAAGATCATTGCTAAAAAGCGAAAGAATCATATAATGTGATTGGCGACTCGCCGGCGACCCGAAAAGCGGCGACTCGCCATCAACCCCTTCCGGCGACATCGCCGGCGACCTCGCCGGCGACCCGTCACCGAATTCCATAGTGAGTCGTAAAATTGGTTGAAAACTACAATTAACGAACTCAAAGTTGTTCGATTCAACTTCACAAATACTGGTGATTTGCAGGTGGAAGCATTCATTTACTACGTTTCAATTAGTGACTAGTATATCCCAAAAAAATTCACACTGTGAGCAAACTACAAAAACCAGTGAGCATATTAGTCAGTAAAACCGCCGCTAGTAGAAAACAGTCCTTTTAAAAACAGAGCATATTTTGGAGGTTTTGAATACTACCGGATATTGAATGGATTATGATTTTATTACTGATTTATTAATGTTAACACTGCTAACTTTCATACTGAATTGCTAAATAATTTTGATCCTGAACGCAAGCTAATACGATGTATTTTGCATTATCCCGCTTTGTTTGTAGTATGATCGGTCAAAATTCGAAATTCTTGTACCGGTGCATTCACAGAGTTCAAACTACAATTCACCCATGTTCCTACCTAAACACACACGAGGATATTTTTTACCACGGATATTTTCCGAAACCTCCACGGATTTACCACGGATCTCCACGTGGGAATACCACGATATTACCATGTAAATTTCCAGGGGGAATCCGTGGGAGATCCGGAAAATATCCGTGACATATTTTAAATAAATTTTAAATTAAATTTTTTTCGAGAACTTCTTATATAATTGTTTACTATTGTAAGTATAGCTTGAATACTCATTTGGCCAATTCTTACCCAGTTTGCACCACCCGGGATTCGAACCCTCTGGCATTCGGTTTGTAAGCAGCACTCTTACCACTGCGCCATGCCTGCGAGTGTAGGAGTGAACGGCGTAGCTCATTATATTAGGGACCCGCGCCCGATCTTCAGCCCCGGTTTCCCGTCGGATTTACCACGGATTTACCCCGGATGCGCCGCGGACCTACCACGGAGTCACTACTACCACGGATATAGTCACTACTACCACGGATACCAGATTCCTATGCAGTAATCCGATTCTACCCGATCTCTATCTAAAAGGCTGCGGCTTTGTCTCAGATAGCCAGTTAGCATGTATAGGGAGGAGCCAAATCATTGTTGTAGTTTGATCTTAAAACATGCCATTATTTCCAATATTTGACGGGGAAACAACGGAATCAAACTACAAAGACAGCGGTTTAGGCAAACAGAAGCGTATAGGCTTTCTTTGAAAAAAAAGTGATCTTTATAAGTACTAGGTACTCAGTTCTATGATTTATTATCATTTTCTATAAAAAAATAAATTCTGAAACCTATATAGAACCGTGTTTATAACTTTCAGCTAACCTCAACCTGCTCCATTTTACATATAGATAATGACTCCTCTACACCTACAAGACAATACTCAATTAAATTGGGGTCACACCGATTGAAAATTACAGCAAGGCATCTTTCCCAGAGCTGAAACCATAAAAGTCACTTAAAAACAACAAAGGTCAATTAACTTTGGGCGGAGCTTACCTCACACTAATTTGGGAACAGTTACATCAACATTACTGGAGTGTAATTCTCCAATCAAGTGGTCTTATATACTACTGCTCTACTAGTCTTCCATTGTATTATTGAGTAAAAGGTTAGTTTCCATGATCTATCATTTTCTCACAGTTTCGTTTCACGGTTTTCAAATAAACTTTTCAAAAAGTTCTCGTGATTAAAATGTCACCAGTCTGGGAGAAGATTCAGATTCGTACCTTAAAAAGACATTGAAGAGAAAAAAAATGAAAAAAAAGAACATTCACTCTATATCTGTATTTTTACAGGCGTTCAATAAGTTCATTGTTGTTTCCGAAACATGTCCGCGTTCGAGAACTTCGGGAATTTCTGGAGCATTTGGCTGGGACTAAGCTGCGGCCATTATTGATTAATGTTAGTTTGCCTAATTAATATATATTTGAATGTTTTATTAATAATTGAACGCTCACAATGACCTTTAATGTTCTGCTCACTCATAACATTATTAGTTCTTCAATTTGAAAGTTCATGTGTGATTATTTTGAGTGCATACTTATGTTCATGTCTATGGCAATATTTGAGTGTAGTTTGATTTAACCGAGAACGATACCATTGAACAGAAAATAACGCGGGAAGAGTCATATTGATCTACATAGTTTTTATTTAATGTCCAGTGCATATTCTGATGTCCAGTGCACGTTGCTTGGATGTCCACTTGAAATTCGGACGTGGTGTATCGAAATGCCGTGCATTTTGCCAGGTACGGTTTTCCAATATTTTCGAAGAAGGGTGCTTCTAGATATTATCTGGGTAGACCCTTATTTTAGCATTAAAAGTTTCACGCCGGTCACTTTCATCTTTTTTTTCAGTTCGTTAAAATAAGTAAATTCAGGGAATAGGTTATTATGTTCCAGTATGAAATTCGTTTGTGACGAACTTACATTTCTCTCAAAAGAAAGAATGTCAAAGTTATTCGATTCGAAATCTTTTATGTCCACAATAGCCTTAATTCTGAACGTTGTCCAAACTGTATGTTTTCCATTCACAATTTCCATAGTTTTTTTCTCTCAAAACACATAGAAGATCCCGACACCTGCAAATCATAATTATTCATGTGTAAGCTGAGAAAACGAGTTCACTACTTTACTGACTCAATGAAAATGAGTTAGTCATAGTTCTGTATTTCCAGAATTGTCAACAAATTTCTCGAGCTTATTTCTCTTCATAGAAGTCATATATACTTCCGAAACTCAAAGTTCTGATATTTTTACGAGAGTAAGTTTATTTAAATTTTGTTAAAGTGACTCACTCATCGAACCGGAATCTCATTCCACAGTTTTTTGGATGTTTTCAATGTAACCGAACGGACATGGTTCTCCGTTAACATGCAGGTCCCAGAGCCAGAACAGTTTTCATCTCTCGTCTCTCAATTTGCAATATAACGTAATGAAATAATTCTCCACAGTCATAGTTGTTCATCACATTTTAGTGGATATACGAACAGGACAGAACTTTTAGTGAAGGTCAGCTATTGGGGTTTTATATTTACATCTACATCTTTCAGAACATATCATGGATCTAGTCCCTCAAATCGTCCGAGGCGGTTGTTCTATTTGCGACGATTGCCGATTGGACTTGGAGGTCTGTTCAGTTTTACAATAAAAGTTCGTTCTAGTATTTTGAAAACATTTAGTAACTTTAGTTCTTTTTTCGTAGTTCAATTCCGCCAGCAGACATTTTGTTTACTAGGTGTACAGTGTAAATCTATATTGTTATGCCAACAACGCTGTTTTCTAGAGATCGGCCTCTTGCAAGACCGTTTGAACCCCGCCTCATTGCTGGACAATTTGATTAGAGATAGATCAATTTTGGAGATGCACAGATGCACATGCGTCACTCGTTTCAACCCCGCCTCATTGCTGGACAATTTGATTAGAGATAGATCAATTTTGGAGATGCACAGATGCACATGCGTCACTCGTTTCAATCTTTATGGTTTTGACCAGTGTGCCAGTTTTCTCGGTTCTTCTCTGCGGCAAGTTATTGTTGACAAAATGAGGTTAAACGTTGTGCTCCACAGCTCTTCTTTGTGGTGTCCTCCTAATGCTGGTGTTATCCCTATCTTGCCTTTTCTCTAATTAGTGTATTGTTTGCACATTTTGTCCGCCTACTAAGTTAGTTCTGTTTCGTTTATTCATTTTCCTGAAGTACTATTGGCTAACATTCCTACTCTGTTCTCCAAATTTTGTGTTATTTTTATGGTGGTGAATAAATTATTGTGTTGTCTGTGTGTCATCTGAAACAGTTGGTTGCTGAAAAAAAAATTGGTTAATGATATGAAGTTGTTTTATTTAATTCTTCGGAAAAATGTTAAAAGTCTATTTTGATATGTTCGTTCTATTCTTTATTAAAGAGACAAAATTCGAAAAATTATGCTTTTGTCTATTAGTGTAGCCTGTAAGGGGCTAAGAATTAGTGAGATCCTAAATGTATTTGTGATTATTAGCTGGTCGTGTTTATGCTTGAGTTACAGAAATTGTGCCGTTCTAATTTTGACCTAAAGGTTCATCCTCTGGCCTTTTGGCAAAAAAAAAGCAATTATCAAAAATGTACACTTTTATACCTCTAACTTGCCTCGCTTTCTCGAAAAAACGTCTCCCGTGGTGACACCGATAGGGGAGTTGCGTACGGGCCTGACCATTGTTGAGGTACGGTATTTTCCTCGTAGCTCCTGGCCCGTTGATTGGCCTTCTTCTCTCTCGTCTTGATTGTTCTGTGTGTTTTATTTTCACTGTGTTAGTTAGGCTTACGAAGCTGGTTTCCTAACTATGATACTTACTCTATTAGTTAATTACACTTTTTGTTGAGAACTATGTGTACGGAAGCCTGTTCGTTGATTCGAACCACTTACAAGACAGATGTCTTCCGTGAGGGCAACAGTTTTCAGAATCGTCTCGCCCTCAGAATCTTTCGAAACTTCAGGTTTCACCTTCCTGCAATTCTGATCGGACGTCATACGCCCCTCCTTACGAGTTATCGTTTTGTTTACATGCAAAAAAAGAATATTATTAATCTATAGGGACTATTTCCACTTTTGTCTCACCTGACTCTAATGTCTTCACCATTAAAATATTACCTGGTATCGTTTTTCTCTCCTTTGATGTCCTATATTTCATCTTATTATTCTCAGGAGATTCTAAATTTATCTATGAGAACTTGTGATGTTTTCTTTGATAACTACGCGTACGAAGGATTGTTCGTGGATTTGAACCACTTACTAGACATCGTCTTTCGTTAGGGCAACAGTTCTTAGATTCGTTTTGCCCTCAGAATCTTTCGAAACTTCAGGTTGTACTGACTTTCGAATCTAATCTGACGTCATACGCCCTTCCAGTACGAGTTAAAAACTTGTTTACTTAAAAAGCTTTCGCTTCTTACCGCCGATTACGGAGTATTTTACAATTACCGAAGATAACAGGTTAACTGAACAGGAGGTGTCTCGCACACCTAGTGGAAGGCATACACTTAATTGGGTAATAATAGTACTTATAAACTGAGGAGACAATTACCCAGAGGATGGGGCTGAGTTTACAATACTATGTTACTCTTAAACAAAATTACAGTCTTTTACACTACTGGCTCACGTTTTTACTGTTGTCAATTTCAGGAGCAGTTTGTAACCGACGTTCGGAAAAACGTCGGGATCAAAATCGACCCCGCAAAGATGGCGGAAATTCTGCCGCTTCGGACGGTCAGCAAGCTGGCCCTTAACTCAGCATGGGGTGAGACCGGGGAGCGACCAGACAAATCAATGGTCAAATATCTCGCGCTAGACGCCGACGCCCTTAGAAAACTCATCAACAGGATTGATATTGACATCACCGGCTTTTCTTTGTCGATAAACTGTAATAATCACGTACATCTGTCGCAAGAAATACCCGCGAAGGCGACAGTACACAAATGTTGCCATCGCCGCCATCACGACCGCCACCGCCCGGTGTGTGGAGCACACTGCATCGACTCCAGGAGGGCGACTCGTACTGTGACACAGGTTCGGTTATCTTCATCGCCGAGCCGGCCTCGAGGATCTTTGTGGAGAGTGGCTAGGCATGCTGACTTCTGGCATTCCGAAAGGGTTCAAAGTTGAGCGATTTATCAGTGCAGCCCCGGAAGTGTACTCCTACACCATGTCCAACGAGGCTGGAGAGCAGAAGACCGCCATCTAAGTCAAAGGCGTCACGCTGGATTCGGAAGCCGCGAAGAAGGTCAATTTTGAGAAGATGGAAGAAATGGTTTGTGTTCTGGCTGCCGAAGAAGAGCAGGTTGTTGTAACGACAAAAAGGGGTATGATCATCAAAAAGATCGGGATCGTAATCACCAAGACGGTCAGAAAACGTCTGCAGGCCGTTCAGAACAAGCTGCGATTTTTCCCGAACTTCTCGACGCTACCGTACGGCTGTCGGTCAAGGTGAGTTGCAACGAGGTGTCTCAGGTTTTCAATATATTTTCATACTTTTCGTTATTTTTTTTTACTAAATTTGGTCATTAGTCCATTCTCTATATTTTACCTATTTACATTTTTCTATAACAACATGTTTCAGAACACCAAACCCGCCACTCAAACTACCGCTCAACAATGGGAAGCCCCCCCCCCCCCCCCCCGCCACACTGAGATCGACCACCCCTACTGATCAAGAACCACGCCTTTTTCTGAATGTCCATATTTTCTAGAACAATTTTGCTGTATATAAGTGTGTATATTCAAAATGTTATCGGCCTCACGCGTTCTTTTATTATTCGGATTATATCATATACATGCATTCATCAGATAAAAGACACAAATTCGCGTGAAACAATGAATGTGGGTTTCCTGGTGAGAGTTTCCCCTTGTCGAATGTAGCCTTTGCAGTAAGGTCTTTACCCGTAGTTACGGGGTTTATTTGTAGTTGAGTGCGCCCACGGAAGGGTCTTTGTATTCAGAGCGCCCTACTGATAGGGACTTCAGTTCAAGTCTCGGGAGGGCCTTAGGGATTTCTTCCTGAAGGGCTATCTAGATAGAACAGAAGAGTTTGAATATAGATGGTTTATTTGAATCTCACATACAGAGCGACTGAAGGATAAAGGGGCGGTGCGATGGTATGCCATGCAAAGTGCATGACGCATACCAGAAAAAGGAATGTTACGAGAGCTTAGACACAGAGAAAAATGGAATCAAGAGGTTAAAACAGTATAGGTTGGGAATATCTAATATATTCACAACGAAATTCAAGCACACTCATTCTAATGCAAAAAAACATCCAAAAGTTCGAGCGGCAGGTATCCTCCCGTTTGCAGTTGCAGTACTGGACCGAGCGAATATTTCAGCACACGGTTATATCTGAAATAGGACCTCCATCTTTGTAATGTCAGATGAGCGTGCATTCTCATAAAAATGCCTAGAACTTGTGCCCAGAATATATGATTGGGTCGAGTTTTTATATGAGACGCTCCAATCTAAATGGTTTCCATTTTAGATAATTTCTTGGAAAACCTCAAAATATTGTGCATCATCAGACTTGTCCGATATTTTTTCTGAATTGTCCAATTCATCTAATTCTTGTGTCACTCTCATTTGAAGCGCAAATAAAACTAACAAATATTTGTAAGTTTCGAAATCCGCTGCCACAATTATTTTCCTTCTAGAACATTATAACACACGTTTTCGCAGTAGAAAACAGTGTGAAAAAATGTGCCCAAAAAACTGTAGTGTGAAAAATTGTGCCCAAAAAATTGAAGTGTGAAAGATTGTGACACATTTATTTCTCTAAAGAGAAGTACTTTGCACTTCGTATGTCTCTCGTGATACTCTTTGACACAGCTCTCAATGATCCGTAATTTGTTATGGTTTCAAATCCTGCGGATCTGTCTCGCCTGTTCTTTCTCTGCGTCTCTTTCTCTAATTGGGCGATGCTCTCGATGCGTGCTCGTTTTTCTGCGTCTCATTGCTCTTATCGCCAACACTAGATTCGGCGCAGTCAGGGGGGTATGGTAGGAAACATTAGTATCGCGCTAGTGGTTCAGTAATAACCTCTCTCGCTGGAACATGTACAATATTTGGAAAAGTGAAAAATTGAGGCACAATAATTGTAGGTGTGAAAAATTGTGTCCAAAAAATTGAACTGTGAAAAATTGTGCCCAAAAAATTGAAGTGTGAAAAATTGTGACACAAATTTTTGAGAGATTTGTGAAAACTGCAATTTTTTGTGACACACTTTTTTTCAATTTCCTGAATCAATTTCCTGAACACAGCGATTCGATCGTTTGATTTTTAGTTAAAACTTCAATCAAATAGGGACTACCCGATGTCCAATCAGAAATAATTTAAAAAAGTGATAACTCTTCGATGGTTAAAAGTCTCATCTTAAAAATTTCATGAAATCACTAGGATTTCCTGATTTCCGAAACCATTCAGATAGGAGCGTCTTATATACAATTGCAAAACCGTTTATGGTTATTTATTTTCACTTTCGTTTAGTTAATTAATATGGTTGCGTTTGTGCGTACTCAAATAAGTCTTGTTCTGGCCGAAGACTTTGTTTTACAGTAAAACTGAACACAGTTTGTCTCATAATAAACTTAGCTTTCTCCCTAGTTGGTTTCTTTTCTATTTGCAGTTGCGAAGCGGGTATCAGAACAAAATCATAGTCTTATACCGATTTAGTGTTTTCAATCAATCCAAATTACAGATAAATTATTCAAAGAACCATAACCGACAGTAGATTTTGTTTCTACTGTAAAAATATAGTATGTATTGAGAATCTCACCGCTCTTGGAAGTAGTTCTGAATGGTTCCGCGCCGGACCTCTCTTTGACGTCTCGGTACACTCGGCTGGGGACGGTGCCACGTCATGCGAAACTGGGAGTCCACCCTGTAACTCAGTGTAGACCTGCCGGAATATGTATTCGCATCATAGCAGCCGGTTAAAATGAACATCAACATGATTCATAGCAAAACACAGCGTGTTTTGTCTACACGCATTTATTCTTGGAAATTGAGGTTAAATTACCGCCTGTTCATTATACCACCTCAAAAATGAAAAACGACCTTTTTCTAAGTAAATATTTTTGAAACTCACGCCAGGTTGATGTGGTCTCGGGTCGCCATTCCGATAACAGTATTGATCCGGTAACAGCGCCGATATCGAAAATACCTCAAGTTGTCTTCGGTCACGTACTTTTTTTCAAATCCGGAAAATCAAACTCTTTAGTTTTGCGTACTGTAGAAACCAATTCAAAAGATGTGATTATACTAAACGACGAGAACTCGGAAATTCAACCAACCTTCGTATATAGAGTCTTAATTGGAAAAATAAAAAAGTAGTATATAAGACTACTTCGCAGACGGAATACAACTCCTGCACTAATAACGTCGCAGCCAAAAAAGCAGTTAAATCCAAACTCCGCCCCCAGAGATAATTGCTTTTTGTTATAACTGATTGACTTTTTTGTTGCATGGAACTAGTTCACATTTACCGTAACCCTCTAAATAATTGAGTATTGTATCCAGAATGAATAGGGGGGTTGAACTAGTCGTTTGGCGGGCCCTAGTTATGGCATTGGGGTTGCTGTGAGTGTGGATAAGGTTAGGTGAAGTCAAATTTGTAACTCGACTCGAACAACGCAAACATGTTTGAGTCAGGCCAAACTCGAAACTTTGAAACTCGGTTTTTGCCCAAACTCGAAAATTCGAAAATTTTCAAAACTTGAAAACTCGAAAACTCGAAACTTTAAACTTGATCAACACCCCTAGTGTTTATATACACGAAGAGATTGATAACAGCAGAGCCACTGGCTTAATCTCATTTGCCCGAAACCGCTCATAATGTTGGAGAAGCTGATTGATCATTCTTGCCGGAATGGTTGAGCGAAGAAATGATGAAAATTCTGTACTTTTCCGTCTACTGTTTGTTTTTTGCAACCGCCCAAATTGTTTCACTAGACATTACTGAGTTGTAGTTCTATCGAAGATATGCAAAAATGTACTCAGACCGTTTCCAGCCGATTGGCCAGCCGCTTTTCATGCGTGTACAAAATCGAGAGAGCATGAGGATCACTGAGGCTGTAGACATACACAGACATGTCTTAGCAGGTCTGTGGCCTTAGTGGTCGCAGAAAATTGACGCAGATGTGAGTGGAACTTGATTGTCGAATATGGCTGAAAATACATTGTGACCGAATCCCGAATACATTGGGGCAAGGCAATCGCCCCCGCGTAGGATTGCCTTTTTCCAAAGAAGGCCTACACGGTATATTGTACCGTATCCAGTATCCTGCGTTGTTTGTATATTGATCCTATTGATTTTTCTTCGAAACTCTCGTACTACAGCAAGTATTGAGATCAAACTACATTGATAATGCGGGCATTAACTATATCTAATTCATTCTCGCTTCAAATTGTACTTCTTGTTCTAGGTTATATCAGCATTGCAGTGACCGTTTAGATAATTTCTACCCTCTACAGTAATGCATTAATCCACTCTCATAAAACTGTAATTTTTTGCCTATCACTAAGTTTTCTCCATTTCCATATTAAACGTTTGTCTCAACCTCTAAAGTTGAACAGTATCATGTAAATTCATTTACTGGTGTCTTACCTTCTTTACGTTAGTTTCTAACTGTGTTGTGGTAGATTATAGGATGGTTTGAAAATAAGTTTGTATTTTGATGTGTTGTTTCAAGCAACCATCAGTAGTGAGGAAACGGAATCCAATGCAAGAAAGTAAACCTTTCCAAAAAGTTTAGTGAGTTGGAACTGATTGAATAACTTGTATCGTTACTTAACAAGTCTCAGAGTGAATGACAATCAGTGTACCTTTTATCAATAAAAATCATGAGCATGGGCAACTTGGAACCTGTAACGGTCAAGTAGAATACTAATTAAATAGTTGTTTTGAAATATCCGAACTGGAACTAAACAAAAAATCAATGGATTCAAGTTAAAAACTAGAAGCAAATTTTAAGTTCAAAACATTTAACTTTCATAATGTGCTTTTCGTAGTGTCGCACATCTGTGCTCTTTCCCATTCAACGTTACCATTCAGTACAAAGATAACTCGGGGTAACACCTAGATAAAACATTGCCGATTACGGAGTATTTTACAATTACCTAAGGTTACAGGTTAACTGAACAGGTGGTGTCTCGCACACCTAGTTGATGGTGAAGACCTAATGGGATAATAATAGTACTTAAAAACTGAAGAGACAATTACCTAGTGGGTGGGGCTGAGTCTACAGAATCATATTACAATAATTTTACGTCATTCGAACATATTTCGTGTGGAGATAGTCATATATACTACCCAAATAAGTGATTTACGTTTCCTTCATTGAGGTTGAAGGTCAGTTTATTTTAAATTTCCAGTTTGAATGAAAACAAAGTTTCATTTTAGTCGTGCATTCTCTTTGAACCCTGCACTTTCCAAATCTGAAAGTTTTCTAAGCTATCTTCAGCCCTTCTACCGTTTTTACTGACGCACTTACAGTTGTATTACAGAACTTTTCGTTCGAATAAATTCGAAAAGGCCAAAAGTTCGTGTCATTGACTCAAAATTCGTTATTCTCGCTTGTGCACTATTTGTGCCCAACCAATATTTTGGTTGTTTACACCCACTCGTGATGCAAACCAATCTTATCTAGATGTCAAGGAAAACGGTGATTGCGGGTCATTTCGCTTTAGGAAAAATGGTTTTCAGCCCATTCCCAACCATTTTTTCCTCTCGAAAAAACGGTTGCAATGAAGTAAATAACGTATCTCAACTATGAAAAATACGGTTTAAATTACTAGTAGTTACCAATTGTTTCTGGTTAACTGTTTTCCAGTATGTTCTTAGCTATTGTCTTTCGAAAAGTACTATTTTGTAAAGTACTGAAAAAAGCATCTACAAGCGTGTCTCAAGTTCAAACTATACTGCACTTTGACCTAAATAGTTTTGTACCTACGAATGAACAGTTTTTTTTCAGGCAAGCTTGAGACAATGTCAGACTTCAATCAAATTGAGCATATTTATCTACTTAATCATAAATTATTGCGATATATTCATTCTAATACCATTCTGCTTGAACTGTTGATGTGAAAAATTAGTTCCATTATGTCCTTGATCAGATTCCCGATCTAACTCTTGGTTAATTTATAGGCAAGCTTGTTTTGTTGGTTAAAATGTCTTTTGATGAACGGTGCTGTCTACGTGCTTGTTTTTCTCATTAGTTTAGGCTTACTTCCGATGTCTCTCAGGCTATGTTTTAGAAGATTGAATGAATTCAATCGTTTTTTTTTCAGTTTTCTACAGTACCCAACAAAGATGTCGTTCAGGATCGCTGAAGTGAGGACTGAGGTGAGTTATTATTCATCAATGAAATTTTCACTGTTTTTCTCTTGAGTGAGGCGCGGTTGTGAAGCAGGGCATATAGTTCAGTAGCTGGAAGTCTGAACTTCTCATTATTCACAATTAAAACTTTCATCATACAACAGTTGTTTAAACAACCTCTAACAACTTAAACAACTTTAACAATTAAACAACTAAAAGTGGAATAAGTTCGCAAACGGCTTTGTACTTCTGATTTTTCGGTTGTCGTGAATTAACGACATGAGTGAATGAGAATGCACTGATCTTGAGAAGTTCCGATAAGATATGGATTAGAGTTTCGATTAGAATAAAATACATTCAAAATACTACATTTCAAAAGAAACTAGAAAAGCAACCTTTAGATGATCTCAAAGCAATAGTAAATTTCTGATTTTCTTAATTTTTAATGGAATCCAGATCTCAAACACGTGATCACGCTACGCGCGAGAGTTTGGTTTACGAAATCTATCTCTAATCTCGATAAGATGTCACTCTACTGTCGAAAAATATGTGACTTCCCATATCTGCTAAATTGGAAACTGTCTCAAAACAATTAATTGTAGGAGGACTGGTCATTAGGCCGAAACGGTGTTTAGATTACTTAATCAATAACATGACCTAATATTTTTTTAACTTTAAGAAAGTACATACTATCCATATCCCAAATTTACATATTGCACTTAATCATATTAATAACTTATAGATATTTAATATTTCTCAATAACTTTTGATTACTAAACTTGATTTATCCAATAATACTTACTTTAATGGAGGAAGACTATCCCGAAGCCAGCCGAGCCATCCCATCCGTGAGATGGAGAGACACTCCCAGACGACTTCCAAAGGAGGAACCGGTTAGTTCTCAAAAAAACGTATCAGACTGAAACGTAACTACTCACAACATTCAACTAAACAACCGCTGTTTACCAAAACAAGTTCACAAAATATCTACTAGTTTCATTAGGCTGCGTTTATACGTTGAGCTAACTTGGAAAGTAGCGGTAGAAATGTGTAGATGATACGTAGCTCAATCGATACTTTTAGGTTGATTTTGCTTTCCGAATTGATTTCTTGAATTATAAATAAAGTAGCACATTTTGTTCAAATATAGATTGGGATCTTCAACTCGGTTACCGAAAAATTGGAAATGGTCACTCACCACAGGAAACAGGCTATTGCTACCACCAAATTATCACTCAACTATCGACATCTCCTTCATGGAAAGAATGTCGATACTTGTGTCGATACGATAATTATGTCGATACAAAAGAATGTCGATATGATAGTGATGATTCGGTAACATTCTAGTGATAGTTTAGCGGCAATCCAGTAATTTTTCTGTGACAGTTTAGTGTTAATTCACTAACTTTTCGAATTTACTAACAGCACATCGTTTTTGCATTGTCGGTTTTGCATCAACTTTTTTGTGTCTTGTTGATAGAAGGTCATAAAACATAAGAAATGTTGTTGATAGAAGGTCATAAAACATATTCAACGTTCTATAAATATAGTTTTTTTCATGGAGTTGATAGTTTATAATACTATTCCGTGCCCTATCAAGCTGAAGAAAGAGCTGCCTTTAAAATTCAACCAAAAGCGGCGTTTGGCGGTAGACCGTATATAGTTTCAAGGCGGTGAACAGCTGATGACTGCTGGGCGGTTGACGCGGTCACTAAAAAATAGTGATAGTTCACTACTGCTCTGACTAATCTTCCGAATACTACTTAACTGTGCGTTCAACATAAATTAATTTGGTTTATTTTTCAGGCAGAAGATGACAGTGTGTCAGCGCTGTCGTTAGAGTTGCCAGACTTTGGCCTCGAAACCGACGATCGCTCGAACGAAGTAAGTTTCTCATTCAACTCAAGCGTATACACTTTTAGGGCAGTTTCAATGCTTTTTTCACAATTCCAGTTCAAGCATCCTTAAATTGAGGCCATAACAGGTAGAGTGTGAACAAAACCAATCAAATGTTTGGTTTCTTTCACGTTTACTTTTGCGAATAAAACCTGTACTTCGCTTCATTCAATTGAAAAAAAAAACATGTCGAGGTTAAAATAGTTTTATTGAAATACTTCTATTTCAATATGGTTTTAGGATTCAGAGTGCCACCACTCACTGAGCACATATTTGTCTCATACAGTGAGAACCGTCTTATTCTCAAGTGAGATCGAAATGGTCACTCACAGATCCGCTTCTAATAAGACCACGCTGAGTGTGGAACGTACACTCATCTCATCTGTTTAGGCGGAGGACGAGTATGTGCCTTGGCATGAGTGGGATGCAGTACCTCCCAATTTCCAGCAGTATCAGGAGATCGACATGCAAGAAGTCAGTTTTCTATTCACTCTAACCGGAATTGAGAACTTTCTGAGACAGTCGCTCATTCTTATTCAGGCGTTTGAACATTTTAAACTGGGCAAATATTCGAGAGGAATTTAAACCGGTATATTGTCATTAGACTGCTCAAACCAATAGTAATGCTTACTTTCAGTTTTGCGAATATAGCTAGAGCTTTATTACATCAAATTGATACAAAAATGTGTGTTTTCATTGAGAGAAAAGAAAATTGTTTCATTCGGTTGTGAAACTTAGTAATATTCTTTACTAAACTTTTTTCTCATGACTTTGTTTCACAAAATTTTCACCGTTGCGCTTCTGACTAATACGCATAGTGTCAAACACAATTTAGTTTCAGACAGAAGACGAACCCGTGGCGCGGGAAGTGCACCTGCTGGATTTCCAGCAGGCACCAATCGACTGGGAACAGCTCAGACTCGACTGGGATCAGGTCAGTTCTATATGCAGTTTGAGCGCGGAGCATTTGTGTTTTGCTCTTGACCTTGGCTTCTTATTTTGTGATTTAACACTTGATGATAGGAAACCGCATAGTTCACTGATAGTGGCCATGATTATAGAAAGTTGTGAAAATCTCAAGAGTCAAAACTGTAACATTAGAATTTTTCGGTATGAAACACCAAAGTTAATGATTTCATGAACCCCTACGGTAAGCAATAGTTTTGGGTAGTTCGAAATCGCGAAATTCGAACAGAAACCAATAGGATCGAATTTCGATTTTGTTGAGGCCAACTTACAAAGTTCATGATATACAGCTGAAAATAAAAAAAAATCCTAATCGACATCTTCAATTTCTATATTTCATGTTTTTCAGGTTTTGTATCACAGAATTCTCGAACGCTAGAGAACAAGAACAAAAAACGATGATACAGTGAGTTGGAATTTTTCATTCGAAATACAGCGGAAAAATTTCATAGAGCTTAGTTCTTTTCGCTGATTTAGCTATATCTTCGTACCCTATGACTACGAATAGACTAGTCCGTGTATCAGGATCCTCATAGGTCAATCTAATCTGTGAATTATCTTGTTTATAACTCACTACTAGTTGTGGCCTATTTTTATGTGTAGTAGTTATTCCCATCACCCTAGTATATTTATATAATTCTGTTCAATTGTGATTAGTTATTGAATGTTCTCATGTGTGTCTATATCGTTTAATCAAGTTCATATGCTGTGATTGCATTTCTCGGTTTATTTCTTGTTGTATGTGATTGTGTTTCTGATTCAGAAATATCTGTTGTCTATCTGTATATATCAAGTTCTCACTGTATACTGTATATAAATATAGTCAAATTCTGGTTTCGAAGTGTTTTAGTTCTTGCACGCTATCGGGTTTCCGCGGGCATGGTCAAAATGATCTACAATGGTGGATCTGACGCTACATATACAACACACAGCGTTCCGATGTTACCAGTTTAAACTTCAAATGAATAGGGACTACCAGATTTCCAATCCAAAATAATTCAAATAGTGGTTTTTCTCCAATGGTTAAAAGTCTATTCTTAAAATTTTCATGAAATCACTGGGATTTCTCGATTTTCGAAATTACTTGGATTGGAGCGTCTCATATGTATGTTGAAAACCGCGTCGTAATGACGCGGAGTGAAACAATAAATGATTTAACATGTAGATATTTTAATAACATTTAAAACCTCGAAGAAACATTCTGAAGAAATATTTCAGCTCACGACAACAAATACGGTGACAACGGAAAAGACCACAAAGACTACTCCTCGCCTCTGAGTGAACGAAACTCCAGAATTAAAGAACACAAAAAGCTGACAGCGGGCCAGACAGGAGAGTTGCGTGAAACAAACTGATGACTGACTCTCTCGGATCGAATCACCTCAATAATAATCGTAAAAAGTGGGAACCAGAAAGTGTGAGTTCTGTTCGTTTCAACCGTTTTCTGCAAAAAGTGAACAATACGTTGTTGTGAATGAGTGTGCAACAAAAAACTATGTATTTGTTTGCACTACGGCTTCCAAGAAACAGAACATACAAAGTATAACTTGAACGTGAAAGTGCATAGTGGTTTCCTTTAAGAACATTGTGAACCGTTGTGCAAACAAATATATATTGTTCTTATTCTCTTGCACACTCATTCACAACATTGTATTGTTCACTTTTTGCAGAAAACAAATGAACCGAACAGAACTCATATTTCCTGGTCCCCACTTTTTACGATTGGTTCCTTTTTTCTAGTTGTACTAGTACAACCACTCCTAGAGTTGAATTCAAAAAACTAACTAACGCCAGTCAACCTCTTGAATTGGCGTGATAGGCAGAACTAGTTCAGAAAGCAGCTTTTTTCCGCTTCGTTAGTTGAAATCTACATTTCGCTCGTTACCTATCTCTCTGGGGTTGTTCTAATTTGGCGCCACTAGGCGCCAGCGTTTGGCGCCAAGTATAAACCATGACACCGAATTCATAGAAAGGGCTGGGATCTATTGATCTAACCTCTGTGCAAAATTTCGGAGCAATTCATCGCTTGTCCGCGTCGCTCGTCCGATGCGGACATCAGACGAGCGACGCGCTTCGCGCTCTGTGCTCCGAGCGACAAATTTATTGCAGTAGACCTATATTACTTTACTTGTGGGAACTGTAATCGTTTTTTTATTAAAATGTTTTTATTGCATGTTTGGTTCCATTTTGTTTGGTCTCACAAACCAACCGTTCTTCTCCAATGCTTGGTGACCAGGCGATAGATGTCAACAATGAGATTTTGTCAGAAGTGACATCCAGCAACCACGAGCAAGTTTCTATGTCATTACCAGTGACTGCATTTCTTCACTTATCAGATATTCAAATTCACACGGTATATCTGAGGTTCATCTGTTGATCGACTATTGTGATGTGGTTAAAATCTATATTCGAATGTGATCTCTTAGTTTTAATATGCAAGAAAAAGCGTTCACCGAATGTACGGGTTGAGCTCGATACACGTTGTTATTCACGAGTTTCGACACAACTTAAGACAACATACATCGTATAGGCCTGTTTCAAAATGACGAAACTCTAAATTGAGGTTGAATGGTGTCGGAGAACCGTTATACTAGAGGTACACTGAACATTCACGTAAAGTATGCATTTAAAAAAAACATCGGCGTTTCGTCATTGCACGCTGTTTCTGAGTTCTGATGTGTGATGTGAAAAGTTTCACGTGACTGTGCAATGAATTCACAGTATAATTCAAGGAGAGACGTGAACGATTTTCAGTTCCAAATGCAGTTCACGGAAATCGCCTCTTCCATCTTAATCTCATCAAAAGTCCTTTCAATGTGATTATTTTTTTCTAACTCGTCTTTTTCCAACAGGCCCAATGACCCAATCGTCTTATGAAGTGTCATCTCCGAGCTGAAACAGATTTGAATCACCTCATCGGAATCGCGTGATGTATACATTGTCTCCCGTCCCATACAATTTCACCGAAATAATTTTGTTGAATGAACACATCAGCCGAGCTATACAGTCTTTACAAGAATCTACAATAGTTGTTGAGCATACGCACTGACTAAGGACAGATTACACCGTAAGGGCTTGCTTTGGAACAAGAAAATTGTATGCAGACGGAAATTGGTGTCTTAGAACGGTCCATTCCACTCTTTTTTCGAACTCAGATCGCAAAAATCACACTCGAATTATCCATCAGATTACTTTCCATTCTTATCAAAAACGTTTTTCAAGTGATTATGTTGTTTCCAACAATTTATTTCAGCGAACTCCGACAACTCTGGCAACGTCTCCACTAAGCTAGGTTACCAGATCATCGCCTGACCTGGTGGTGATCACCTGTTTCAATCATGGAATCACGGGATCCATAACATCATTCCCCGTCCTATTCATTCTGCCACAACAAAACGTCTCAAGCTAATTGAAATTCGTTCGTTTGATGATTTCAATGAATAAACACATCAGCCAGCTGGGCGATACAGTCTTCACATAAATTTACAACAGTTGTAATAGCGAAACTGCGGAACCGGAAAAATGTGTGAATAACAACAGTTCAGCCTTACAGAAATTTTTCACACGAAATGAGCTAGCCACCGTTAATTGACCCTTCCTAAGATATTACCATCATTTGAAAATATATGTGACATCAACTTTGCACTTTTCGATTATGACGTCATCCGAGCTCCAGAATCCTCGATGACGTCATCAGTAGAAGACTTACATCTGAATCAATGTCAGTTCATGTCGTGGTATCATACTCCAAATTTTACTTGAATTGGTTAGGACTGAGCTGAGTTATAACGCAATTTGATTTACCGCGACAGAGAGGGCGAGAGAGTGCACGAAATGAAGAGACGCTGAGACATTTTCAAAGATTTATAACTTAATGAAAAACAATTTTTTGCGAAAAAAAAGTTTGCGCCCCCAAAGTTCGAGTGGGGTATCTATCGTGTCCCAAATTTTCAGTCAAATCGGTTCACACATAAAAATATCCCAGGAGTGCGCACCAACACACACACACACAGACAGATACACGACGGAAGTTGGTGGTCTTCATGAAGCGCATAACGTCATAACTCGGCTCAAACTCAATCAATTTCGTTCAAATTTCAAATATAGCTTGTAAATGTGCCATAGAAAATTAGCAAATCATAAAAAGTATCGATTTGCACAATTGGACCTTTTTGAGAGTGAACTAAAAAATGAAAGCGCGCATTAGCCGAACCAAAGACAAATCTCGCACAGCGCTTCGAGCTGCGCGCGATTCGTTCGTTTGATGATTTCAATGAATGGACACGTCAGCCAGCTGGGCGATACAGTCTTCACAGAAATTTACAACAGTTGTAATAGCGAAACTGCGGAACCGGAAAAATGTGTGAATAACAACAGTTCCGCCTTACAGACATTTTGTACACGAAATAAGCTGGCCTAAGTTTGAAAAAGTTCTCAGAGTAGTTTGAAGTCCCTCAATTTTGCCTGCTCTGAAGCTAAAACCCAAGGTGTTTCAGTAGATTATTCACACAAAGTTGAGATATATTCAACAACAAGCTTGATTTCGAAGCTCGTCCCACCGTATTGACTTACGAAAGTTAGCACCGCTACCGTAACACCACTTGAGCGCGTGGTTACGGTAGCAGTGCTAACTTTTGTTAGTCCATAGTTACAGCTCAGTTATCGAAATCAGCAGACAGTTAGCTATAGTCGTCGCCAACGGAAAAGCGGGAGGGTACTGTCTATCTCACTTGTCGCTGTGTACGCACACATGTCTTCGATTCCAAAACATGCGCGTTATGCCCTCCACTAGCGCAGTGGTTAGCGGCCTGCTACAAATCTTTTACTCACAGTTTCGATTCCGGTGAGAGACAGAAGTTTATAAATTTGGCACCCACTATACCACAGCTGCAACAATTGAAATGCTTCAACTACTGACCCTGAGACATCGTAAAGGTGCAGAGGCCGGAACAATGTAGTTTGAACTTAGTCAATAATTGAATTTATAGTAAGAATTTGAAAAAAGCAAATCAATTTCATCTCCCTTCTTTTTCCCTTATTTTTTCTTGCTGCGGAGTTCTTCTCTTATTGATCGTACTTATAGATCGATCATAATATTCATAATCAGTCATCAGTCATACAAGCCCAGTATTTTCTCTAAAAAATAATAATTTACCTAGTTCGCTGCTAAATTGAATGGTGATCTGAAGACCGCTGGCTGTTTCTAAGCGAAAAACGGTGGTTGGTGAACAACTTGTATAATCGGATCGGGAGCGGATTCGTATAGTCTTTTTCATTCTCACTGAGACTCCTGCAGTAGGATTCCAAAACTTCCAAGCCGTTTTCCTCACTTACTTGTGTTCGGAGAAGTCGACGATTACCGCATCTCATTCTCGTTATCAGGTAGAGTAAGCGTGCGAGAGGATTTTCGATAAACTGAATTTTCAGCTTCACAACAGGCTTTGGAAAGTTTGCAAGTTTACTGTAGGAGTCTCAGCAGTAACGGTGTGAACTATAAAAATCATCAATTTTGTGGTTAGAATGTTTGTAACATTCCGTTTGCTTTCTCGGTATTCCGTACACATCTCTCGATTAGAATAAGACAGCGTGCTGATGCCATTTCCACCCTGTTTTCAACATTCCACCAATTTGTAAATTTCTGTTTTTCGCGAATGTCACAACGTGCAAAGGAGCAAAAGTGGCACATTTTCGAAACAAGGTTCGCTCTGACAAATGAGGTGATTGAAACAATCAGCTTTTCTCTGACCTACACACTTTCTCGCAATGGCTGCTACAAAAGTGACTGGAAGTTTTGAAACGCTGTCAGAAGTCTAGTTGATTGAAACACAATAAGCATATTTTGTCAATTTCTCATCATATGTGGGTCTACGGCTATCTTGCAGCCGGAGAAAAATCAACAATAGCTGAAGAATTTATGTTAAACATGAAAACAGGAAAGTTTATTATTTCGTCATTTAAAGTATAAAACAAATGTATTTAAACACCCGAAAACCCAATGATCTTGATTTAGTTGTGTATTGATCCGGAGGCTAATAACGTCCAGGGGTCTGCCAAACCCAGCAAATTGATCTAGCAATATGATTTTTGTACTTCGGGAACTTGTTACTCAGAACCAGATTTCTCTCGTAATCCGAATGCGGAATGAAAGCATCCAGATCTGGAAGAAAAAAATAAAAAATTCAAACACAACTGAGACATGTTTTCGTTCCGCGAATTGCTACCTCTGTACTTCTGAAAACCGGACAAGACGAAGAACAAGTTTTTACATCATGATTATATCAGAATTGACACATGTCAAAATTTGAATGTCGAATCAAGTTATATCTTGAAGATAAATAGAAATATTTCCTTTCGGTATTTTAACAGAAGAAATCGGTTTTCTTATTTCAAGGAAACTTTCAGATTTAGCAACCTAGCTTCTGAATTTAGTAATTAAAAACACAAATATACTGAAAAACTGACGTTCGCCACTTCCAACCGCTTTGTGAATCTCAACGAGTTCGAAGTTAGCCCCGCAGTAGTTTTTCCTGCAAATTAAAAACTAGTAAAAGTTCGGAACTGCATCCGTTATCTGGAGCGGAGTTAATCGAAATCGGGAAAACCATCTACATGCACTCACTCCTAAATTTGTGTGCTCGGACATTTTGATGCTCTCTGTTAGAGAACCGTTTGGATTGAACACGTTTTCGTGAGTCAACAAGCAACTCTTGACTTGCCTTTCCATATTTCGCATTCATCGATTTCCATGCCATTTCATGGTTTTTTTCGGGGTCTTTTTCTTGTTCGTTCTGTGTTATGCAATCGGTCGGAACCAACAATTCAATGAATATTCTATCTCAGGAACTCACGATGGCGCACAGTAGAATTTGTTGGCTTTGTGGAACCAATTGGGATGTGTCCATGTTAAATAGGGCGTAATATGGCTTATTTGCGGTTGCGCTTTGTCTGAAATGAATCAATGAGCTATTCGCAAATACACTCATCAAAATCTATCGATAACTACAACATGTACGATAGAACTCTGGCGCTTATATGAAACAAACGCTCTACGTCGTAACCGGTGATCGGAATGTTCTTTAAAAGAAACTCTCTACTGGGTTTTGTTTAGCTCGACACCTGCTACTGTGAGTTTTTCTTCGTCCAAGCATAGTCCTGCTGGGAATGTTGGGTTGTAGTTGAAAAGGTCTTACTTTGCATTAACTTCATCTCCCTGAGCTTCGGACAGCACCTTTTCAGCTGTTGATAAGTGGTATGGTTCACGTAGTATCCCACATCACCTGTAAAAAGATTGTAGGACTGTTAATAAAAAGAAGACTTAGTAAAATGAGGATATATAAATAAATAAAGTAGCATGTAAAGGTAAAAGTAAAATAAAATAAATAAAACCTAAAATCCACGTGTGTGAAGTCATGTTACCTGGGCATTTCGGGCTTTTAACATCTATATGCCGGTAGGGGCCCTCATCAGTAGATGCCCTACCCAGTTTTTTGTTGTAGTGGAGTTTTTTCGCTTACGATTGGGCACAGTTCACAAGTCTTCGACCATTTGTAAAATTTACTTCGATAACGATATTGTAAATGTTGGTATTTTGACAAATATATTGACGTGTCTGTAAACTAACCTTCCCAATGTTGTCCGTTGTTTTTGGCAGCGTTGAGAACCGTGTTGTATTGATGATATCTCAATAGCCAGTTGTATGTTCTGAAGCAAAAAGCCCATTTGATGGTCTAATTAAGTATAATATAGATCATTTGCATGATAAATGATGAAGTGTGAAGCTAAATGGTCGTTTTCGAAAAATAATTTTTACCCAAAACATAGTACACTGTCCGGCCGTGTTTTCACGTTATTTTCACTTCCTGTCAGTCGGTACTCGAGCATCCCCAGGCATATCAAAACACAACTCAGATTCTTTCTCTTTGTTTAGAGTTATTTGTTTTTTTTTGTAATTTAAGACATGATTCTTTTAAATGTTCATCATCCAGAAGTTCTCGACAAAATTTGCGCCACAGTTTTCTGTCCTGTTCTCCACCCCAATGGTGTATGATGGAAGAATGTTGCCACCAACCTCCAAAAACGGTTTAAACCACCTCGAACAATTGTATTGAAGTGAGCTGCGTTCTGAAAATGGTTTCTGTCATGAAGGCGTTTTGGTTAATAACCTGTGTGATCAGAAACAGGTAATTTAAAGTTGTTCCCACCCTGATTTTGTACGATTTAAATGTTGTTTTTAGAGATTCCATAGATGAACACATTGTTATCCAACATGTCAGCTACTAAGATTCAGGAAAAACGCCTAGTTCTCTACTAGTGTGCTTTGAAGGCGGAATATAGGTGCGCAGTGGCCTAACCAAATCGAACTAATCTCCTCAATCACAACCTATGAGTCGGCTTTAGCTGCCGGCGCTTTCCTTGTTAAAATTGAACTTGAGATGTCGACTATTTTGACAAAACAGGATGACAAAATAGTTCTCTGTCTCCTAACGAGTTTCATACATCACTTACTGATGGACATGCCGGTGTGGTGGTAGTGGTGGAGACCGTTGTCGTGGTTTCGAATTCCTTGAAACAAGACGAAAAATTTATTATCAAACTCAGTTCTGACACCAATAATGAGCCGTTTTGAACAGCGAACACCGAAGTTTGCGTGGTATACCTCTCTGATGAGTGGACTGTAACTTTGGTACTGATGTACTACTATTGTCACGATAGCTTTCACAATCAAACACACTGAACAAGAATGACCGAAAAAATCGTGTGAACTTCACGAAAATAACTGACTTGTCCTTCACAGATATATCGGTTTGTATTCGCGATAGCACAAGGCGACACTGGCTGGTGACCAAGACTAGTTAACTGAAAGGTTGTCGTGTGTTGTATTTCTGATCAATAACGAGGATAGCCACCGTCAGTTTCGCAGTGATTTCAAAAATAAAAAAAGACAGTTAGTTAAAACACAGTTAAAACACAGCAAAAAAAAAACACATTTAGTGAGTTTGTCTCATACTTGATTGTTATACAGATTATTTATGAACTTATCATTCAATATAACAACGAACAAGTTGCGTCTCATGGTCGGTTGGCGAAACACAGATACTCCCGAAGTTGTGAACTGTCCATATAGTTTTGTTCAGGCTGATTCGGTGCTAGTTTGAGCCCACATTGTTAACGACTGTTCTAATTCACTTCAGACTTTGAAAAGCATGCGAGCAGTCATTTCAGCATAATGTCGAGAGTCAATTAATGTTTAATCTCTGACATGCGGCAGATGGAATGGATGAGATTTACAAACCTGTACACATTGGTTTCTCATGTCGCCTGGGTAGTAGGGAGGACCATCCATTCCCCAAACATAATTGCCAAGCGGAGATCCGTCTGTCCATGAGGACACATTCGTGCTCGGGTTGTATTGGAGACCAATCCAAGGAAGATTAGTGTCGTAAAATTCGTAACTCATAACTTCATCTATAAATGTTCGATGTTGAGAAGGCTAAATTTTCACCGTCCTGAGTACGTAAGATTGCGCCACCTTCATCTCATTCTGCGTTTCCTAAAACATACGCTATTTCTCTGCTCTTTCATTCCGCCGGGATGTAAGAGACGAGAAATAGCGAGGCAGAGCGGAAGACGCCGAATGGGAAGAAGGTGCCTCGATCTTCTAGCATATGTACTCTGTACATCTTTCTGACCCGATTTCACTAGTAAGTATTCAGAGAGACTTTCAAAGTTGAAGCTTGAGATTTTGGTCAGGCAAGGTGTCGGTCAGGGTTACAGAACAAAACAAAACATTGACACTGCCAACGTGACGTCATTATTTGTTGTTTCTTTGACTTTTATGTGTGTTTGAGATTTATTGTTTTCGTTGCAGTTTGGCTTTCAGAAGTTTCGAAAAAGGAATCAGATGTTCATCGTTTTCAGCGTTTTGTACGCAAAGTTGATGACGTTCTTGTCGTTTTGGTGCATTTTTAGAAACATAGAAAGGTGCGAAATTGATATTTGTATGTTTTATCGGGTTTTCACAGTGTTTTCAGTCGAAATGATAAATAATACGTCAAAATTAAAAACGAAAATTCATTAAATCAACTTTTCAGTATTCATAACTCACAGCTATTGAACGCAGCCTCTTCTATCGATTTTATTGTAACCAAATGACCGCCTTTGCTCACACAAGAAATCTCTGCGTCTATCTGATTAATCATATACGTTTCTTCGAATTCCTGGAAAGTTTCTTGCTGTAAAACTACAATTAGAATTATGTTTTTCTCGTACTGATTCGCTAAAATTCCGAAAACCCATGCATTTCTTTTCTTCTGTGAAATCTAGCACAAAATTCATGTGGCATTTCCATCAGCACTTCAATTGTGTAGTTAATATACGTTTTTCCACTCAATTTTATCAGCTATAATGCACAAAGAGCTCACGTTCGTACTTGGAAATAATTCCGAATAAACAGACGTGTATCTGGTGCACACTCATTGTCTGAGGGCATTTAAACTAAGGATTAAAGTTGGTGAGAATTCAATGAGGATCAAATATCATCCGTTGTTCCTATTCAACTTATCATGTACTTCTATAGTTGCTTGGTGTGTCTGTCTGGACGAAGCAAAATGTGTTTTCAGTCGAGAAATGGGGAAGAAATGTTGCACTTTGTAGTTGGGTTTTGGAGGAAATGCGTGAAAATATGCGTGATTTTCTGGTTTCATTTCTGATTTTACTGAAACGGGCTGCTGCTGAAAACCTGTATAGACTAAAAATGAGGAGAAACACAACTGTCGCGCCTAATGTTAAGGAGAGCTCTCGCGCCCTATGTTATCTAAGTAGGGAGAACTCTAGCGCTCTATGTTAGGGAGAGCGCTTGCGCTCTATGTTAAGGATCAGGCTCGCGTTCTTTGTTAGAGAGAAGTATAGCTTTCTAAGTTAAAACAAGTCTCACGCTCTGTGTTAAAAAAGCACTCACGCTTCATGTTTAGGGGGACTATCGCGATCTATGTTGAAGAGAGCTCTCGCGCCCTATGCTATCTGAGTAGGAATGAGTCTCGCGCTATGTGTTGAGGAAAAGTCCCGCGCTCTATGTTAAGGAGAACTCTCGCGTTCTATGTTAAGAAGACGTCTCGCGTTCTGTGTTAGGAAAAACCATCGCTTTCTATGTCAAAAATAGAATAACGCTCACGCTACATGTTAAGGGGATTATCGCGATCTATGTTAAGGAAATGTTTAGCACTCTATGTTGAGAAAAATCTCGCGCTCTGTGTTGAAGAGAACTCTTGTGCTTCATGTTAATGATAAGTTTAGAAGTCACCGTGAAACAAAAAAATTTATGTAAACAACAAAGAGGGGGGAGGGAGAGCTACAAGCTGTTGCCAGCCGCCTAGACTCATCAAGGGAGGGGGAGTCGACGTTAGCCGGCGGCACCTTCCTTGTAATATACTATCTCCGGAGATGGCTTCTCTCATCGAAATTGTGTAGAGATAAAATGGAGATTCAAGAGAAACATGACCTCAATACAATCAACTTCAGACAAATATAAACTTCTACTAGACCAGAACCTACCTTGTAACAACTTCCTTCAAATGCTTTCCAGCCATCATAGCAGGCCGCAGAGCATAGTGTGACAGACACAAGGACGAGAAGAGCAGAGCGAATCATCGCAGGATGAAGCCCCATTTGTTTCGAATGAATAAGTCACTTCGCGGCGACTATTTATGTGACCAACAGCTCATTATCGAATCACGTGATCCATATTCCGGGCCCCGTGGCGTTTTTTTTTTTGATACTACAGTATATCTCGAGCTTATTGAAATTCGCTGATTTCATTATACGAACCGTCAGTCAGATCAGTGATATGGCCTATACAAATGTTTACGATAGTTGAGCCAAACTGCGAACAACTCTGAATCACAACACTTTTTTTATACAAAAAGGCTTTCCTGTTCGAAAAACATCGTCTATGGAATTCGGAACTAATTAAAAAAAACATCAGTATCACTATGAAAGTATGTGCTCAGTGAACGGTGCCACTCGAAATCGTTTCGACCCTGCATCAAGACGATTTTGGTGTTGTTCTCAGAGGGTTGGGTCATCAGTTGAACCCCTCTGGGAACTTGAAAAAAAACAGGACGAGAATACCACTTGTGTAATGTGAAAAGAAAAAAAGAGAAAAAATAGGAAGAAACATAAATTGAAAAAATGACATGTATCAACGAGGTGAAGATAAGATTGATGCATTTATTAGAATTTCGTGGCATTCATTAGAATTTTGAATACAACCTGTTTTCTACATTTAAAACCCCTGAATTAATCTCATTCAGCTTATTTGACTGCGATAAGGCCTCTTTCAAATATGAAAAGGAAAACCTATGCGAAATGTTACAGTTCAATACACAATTTTATTGACGAATTTGGACGCAAGTCGAAGAAGAACGATTATGTGGTCCAATCGCAACGCTTCAGTCCTTTAAACTGCAATACATTTTCCAATTGCAGTTTGAAAGACCGTTGACACAGAGTTGGTCCACATAATCGTTCTATTTTGAGGCAATATACATCGTATAGGCCTGTTTCGAAAAAACCGAACCCTGAATTGAGGTTGAATGATGTTGGAGAACCGTTATACTAGAAGAATTGAATAGTGACTTGAAGTCTGCATTCTCAACGGCATCGTGCATTTTGTCATTGCACGTTGTTTCTGAGTTCTGCTGTGTTCGACATGATTCACGTGACTGCCAAGCGATACAGTTTATACAAAAACCCACAATTATTTTGAGATCAAACTTCGGGACCAGAGCCACTTCTAGATCCGAAAAAAATAATAGTCACGAGCAGTCGGTATCGTCAAAAAACACCTTGCAAATGAAGTTTAAGACATATGCTTGATCTAGTTGATGACAAAGACACCTTTCTAAGGCTCTCAGAATCGTTTGACCCCCCAACTAAAATTTTTAGCTATGTTTGAATGGTTTTGTAGATCCACCAATTCCAGGAGAGATGTGGACGATTTTCAGTTTCAGACGCAGTTCATGGAAATCAAGTTTTCCATCTCAATCTAATCAAAAATCTATTCATGTGATTATGTTGTTCCAACTTGTCTTTTTCCAACAGGCCCAATGACCCAATCGTTGTATGAAGTGTCATCTCTGAACGATTGGGATCACCTCATCGTGGAATCGCGTGATGTATTCATTGTCTCTTGTCTCATTCAATCCCACCAAAACAATACATTCGAGCTAATTGAGATTTGTTCGTTGAATAATTTCATTGAATGAACACATCAGTCAAGCGTCTACAGTCTATACGAGAATCTACTATTGTTGTTGAGCCAAATTGCCTAACGAGGCAAATTCTTCAATTTACCACATTCGTAAAGGTGCATACATCGAAACAATGTAATTTTAACTGAATGAATAATTGAATTCATAAATAGTATTCATTATTACCATTTTATTTATCAGCATGTAATAACCTCTTTCTAGTTGACTAAATTTTAATCAGGTCATTTTATTTGAACAAAATATAATTGTTTTGTTACACTTTTCTCTCTGGTCTAGTGGCAACTGGTCGATCGACCGAGTCTCCGTTATCCTGTTTCCATCCCAATACTCTACGTGTATTCTATTCAGGTAACCAGTCACTTTTCTATCTGGTCTAGTGGCAACTGGTCGATGGACCGATTCTCCGTTATCCTGTTTCCATCCCAATACTCTACGTGTATTCCATTCAGGTAACCAGTCACTTTTCTCTCTGGTCTAGTGGCAACTGGTCGATCGACCGAGTCTCCGTTCTCCTGTTTCCATCCCAATACTCTACGTGTATTCCATTCAGGTAACCAGTCACTTTTCTATCTGGTCTAGTGGCAACTGGTCGATCGACCGAGTCTCCGTTCTCCTGTTTCCATCCCAATATTCTACGTGTATTCCATTCAGGCAACCAGTCACTTTTCTATCTGGTCTAGTGGCAACTGGTCGATCGACCGAGTCTCCGTTCTCCTGTTTCCATCCCAATACTCTACGTGTATTCCATTCAGGTAACCAGTCACTTTTCTATCTGGTCTAGTGGCAACTGGTCGATCGACCGAGTCTCCGTTATCCTGTTTCCATCCCAATACTCTACGTGTATTCTATTCAGGTAACCAGTCACTTTTCTCTCTGGTCTGGTGGCAACTGGTCGATCGACCGAGTCTCCGTTATCCTGTTTCCATCCCAATACTCTACGTGTATTCTATTCAGGTAACCAGTCACTTTTCTATCTGGTCTAGTGGCAACTGGTCGATCGACCGCGTCTCCGTTATCCTGTTTCCATCCCAATACTCTACATGTATTCTATTCAGGTAAGGGTTTTATGTATTCTATTCAGGTAAGGGTCAGGTTTTGTCTAGCAATAGACATATACTAAAATTGGAACAATACAGAGAAGATTAGCATGGCCCCTGCGCAAGGATGACACGCAAATTCGTGAAGCGTTCCAAATTTTTTTGGGGCCGAGTGGTCGACTGGTTGTGTGCGCGCTAGCACTCAAAACACCATGGTTCGATCCCACTCGGTGCGGTATCTTCATGGCGGACCGCATGAGCTGGTAATAAAGCTCACCCAAGCCTAGTTTCTCTTCTACGGACCCCCACTCCTCTACGGATACTGGAATGTGATAATTGTCTTGGTTGTATTAGTATGAATAAAGTAACACACGGCTGAAATAGTTGCCGTAAAAGATTATTATTATCGACCGCGTCTCCGTTATCCTGTTTCCATCCCAATACTCTACGTGTATTCTATTCAGGTAACCAGGCCGTGACGAAATGTAAAGTCCTGGCCACGAGCGACTGGGAAACGCTGGCCAGAATTCCCAACAGGAGTGCATTTTCACAGTCAATTCGTCGTCAGTTGGTTCTACTGTCGTTTTTGGCATGTCACTGGATCTATGTCTTAGAACATACGAATGTCCACCATGAGGAATCAACTGTACCGCTACTGCAAAAGAAGACGTTTTGACGATAATGTGATATGTAAGATGATCACCGCCTCGAAACGACGCGAAGTGAAACAATAAATATGTAAAAAAAATATGATTGTGTCACTAGGACTTTTGGATGGTGGTATGATTAGGTTAATGTGCTCGTCTTGAATAAGGGTCGAAACGGTTTTGAGTACATCTCTTACTGAACACATTAACCTAATCATAAATTTGAATTAAACTAATTCTGTTTATTTAGATGCACAAAAAACGCAAAGAACAATAATAAAACAAAATAAAATGAGGAACATAGGCAAACTTTCATTCCGAAAATTCCACAGTTCTTCTGCCACATTTCGTACGTAGTACGCGGTTTCGTGTATGTCCATTGTACGCGCTTAAGGGAAAACTACGTGAATTTCACTAAACCTGGTTTAAGAAGTTCATTTTGAGCTGTCTTCGGAACACCGTGGGTTGGAACTTCAGAGCATACGTTACTCTCTCATCTAAAAATACAATATTCTATTCGGAAAAGTGGTTTGCAACATATCTTTCAGCCAATACAGGTATACAGTACATGCATAGTGAGCTATATCGATACATTGCTTTCAGTAGCATTTATTTCCTTCATGACAATGGCCACATCCATAACATCAACTTCACGTTAATCCTAACTTTGTTCCTTTGCTTCTGAACATTCCTAGTTCATAAAGCACAGGAAGCAAAAAGTTGAGAGAACACCATGTGATACATTAGTTTATGTTTGTACATGAATGTGTTGAATAAATATATTGAATGACCAGATACATCGGAAATCCGTTCATGATTTGATAAGTTTTCTCTTACAACTATACAGTAATTGCTGATCTCATATCCTAATTCAATCTTTTTTTTTCCATGCTCTTTTCATTGAAGTCAACATCTATATTGTTTCCCAACACATGTCTTTTATATGATGTCAGACGAATGTTTAGTTTGCGGATCTCGTTTTCAGAATTTTTTATTGTTCTTAAATTGTTTAATAGATAATCCCACCAACTGTGGAGTTGGGTTGGCCAAAATACTAAGTTGTAGAACAAGGTTCAGCCCGTTAACCGGAAAAGGGTAAATTGCTTACCGTTACAAAGGCTTATTTGTTTACCAAGTGCTTATAGTGGGTGCCAAATTATAAACTTCTGTCTCTCACCGGAATCAAACCTGCGAGCAAACGATTCGTAGCAAGCCGCTACCCGCTGCGCTATCAGAGGGCATAACGGGTATGTTTCGGAATCGGGGACATGTGGGTGAACACAGCGGAAAGTGAGATATACAGTACCCTCCCGCCTTATCATTGGCGACGACTATACGTGGTCACGGTGGGCAAACGCAAAACTGCGTAGTGTGTCAATTATCCTCAGAGAATACTGGAGAGTTTCCCAGATTCGAAAAATAATTTTTTTTTCATTTTCTATTCTATTGTTGTCCTTCATGTTACCCTTTTCAGGTTTAACAATGAAGGTACGCCTCTTATTGTCTTGTAATTTCGGCACACGATGGCAAATTATGATTTCGACTTGCACATGGTCTTGCCTTCCGTTGTATAGTGTTTGGTGATTGTATATTGATGTGCACAACGGACTAGTCTTTTGTAGTTGAGATAGTGTAATGAGAGAATGGAGCAGTTCTGCTCCAAAAAAGTAGAATAAGATAGTAAGCAAACCCATAAAATTTTACTTAACGATAGAGACAGTAGACAAAACAAAACTGTATTAACACACTTTCAACTTAAAAAAAGAACTTGGAGTGAATAATTCTCTCGACACCGTTAAACTTGAAGTTAATAACAATACTATAACATATATTCAGTTTATTGCCGATAACAGCAGATTAATGTTCTTTTGAAAGTGGTTATCTAATACAAGGTTAATACGTTGTTATACAGATAATCTACAATTTCAAATTCTTCTGGTAATACATACAAAATTTGTTGTAAACAGCGAACATTTAATTTCCTTGAGTTGTTATCTTCGGCCAGCGGGCCGCGCATCTGCCGGCCCTTTTCTGGAAGAAGGTACCTTCGTTCCAAAGGGAAACGTTTGTTTATAACAATTATGGTTATATACAAACAATACTGTCGAGCTGTAATAGATTTCACAGAGCGCCAGTGTGCTGAAAATAAATAGTGCTCTTAATGTTCGTGTACACAATTAACTAATGACAACAATTAATTCTAACATAGATTCTATTCACTTCATTGACCACCCTAATACCAATTCGCATTGGATGCGACGACCTCTTCATCTCTCTTCGACTCATAATCGAATCATATAAGACGGGTCCAACTAAATTTTTTCAAAATTTCCGTTTTTTTACCAAATTGTTGTCAACGGAGTGGGTGTGACACGTAAACCATTATCTTGTCAAAGTTGCTGTTGTATCTGAGAAATATCAGAGCCAACCCAAATGACAAGCGCCAACATGGATATTGGTGTCTGCCAAGTGATACTATCACTGCTCAACACTTGGCAAGTGATAATATCACTGCTCAACACCTGGCAAGTGATACTATCACTGCTCAACACTCGGCGAGTGATAATATCACTGCTCAACACTGACAATTACCAGAAACGATCCTCTTTCTTGACACGTGTCAACCACGTTTTGCTTCTTGCGGGAATTGAACCTGACCCCGCCACACCAAAAGCGAGACGCTTACCAGTACACTAAGCGGGCTACATTCTGGAGCGCTAACAGTTCGTACACACACCGCGGCGGGCATATTCATAACGGGATGAGAATAGATTATCGAATTATGTTATGAATCTTTGAAAGGAAAAACGAGAAGCGGAAAACGGAATACAGTAAACACTTAAACCTACGATGTTGGGCGAAAAGTTGCTACTGGCTTTTAACTAGCTGAAATGTTTTTTTTGGTGTGTTCAACTTTTAATTTCACGTTTTATGTTTATGAAAATTGATTTTTTCAATGAACTAATCCCTTTTAATACACTCATGTGTGGCAACGTTAATCTGAACAATTGCGGTGGGGTTATATATAGCGCGGTCCTTTCTTTTCAAATGCAGGTGCTCCCTTAGTGTAGTGGTAGTGCGCTTGCTTTTGGCCCAACGGCCAAGGGTTCGAATCCTCTCAACGCTTTGGCACGTGTAAAAATGAATCAGTGCAAATGGCAAATGGTAAAGATGATCTGTTTGGGTGACAAGTGACAAGCGAACTCCGTTCACTTAGCATCTGCCAAAAGAATGTGAATCTCATTGTCAAATGCCAACATCGCGTTGACAAGAAACCTAAAATGGTGTCATTTCGACCGCAAGGCGCAAGAAAATATTTCCGTTCACAGATTGACAAAATTCCGTGATTTACTTTGAATTTTAAAAAACATTTAGTTGGAACCGTCTTATATCTTTGCGCGTTTCTTAGAATTTTTTTTCAGAATGCAATGGAGAAACAGCATTAAATTTGTATTTTTCAACTCGCGTAATGCGTTGAAAACATCACTTACTGTGGTAGGTGCCGGTGTGGTGATGGTGGTGGTGGGGACCGTTGTCGTGGTTTCGGGTTTCTAGAAGTAAGGCGACATCGAATATTGATCATTGAGTTTTTTGTGAAGGTGGCACAAAAATACTTTGAAACTCCGCCATTTCATGGAGAAATACTTGATTAGTCTGAGCTGCCGAGAAAAAGGTGAATGAAAACAGAAACAAACCATGATTTCACAGATGTATCGGAATGAAGCGGCCTGAGTGCAAGAGTTCAGTGTATATCCAGTGTTTGCGTCCGTCGAGCCAACTACGAACTAGAATTGACGTATTTGGGGTAGAAGATTTATAGTTTAGTTGGCATAGCCGTCATACGTTCCACACTGGAAATCTGTTCTTTCCAGCCATCGCGGATGATGTTTTCGCTTATGAAAAACAAACATTGAATCAGCATTTTTCAAAGCTATTAACTGCAGAAAATGAAATGGAACAAAAACACAACAATCAAAAGATTACGCAAAGTCAAACAGAATGACTACTTTTTCTCACTAAGCCGTGATCGTTAGGGTAGTTAACCAATTCCAGAAGGCAAAATAATTAACTTCCAGTTCCAATCAACTCTCGAAAAATTCCGAAATTTCTATTTCAATTTTTTCATTATTTCAAGAAACAAAATCAATTACAATTTCAGTTCTTGGCATTTGTTTGTAAAACGTATTTTTTTGTAGGTTCTCACAAATGAGAAATATATAAATATATTGAAAACTGACAAATTCAACACGTTTGCAATTTTAATTCCAAATCAATTGCGGACCGATTCCTATTCTTTTGACCAATTCTCAATAAAATCCATTTCAATTCAATTTCATTTTTTCCTGGCTGTCAAAAAACCAATTAAATTCAAATCAGATATTTCTAAACAAAACCACGTTAATTTGATTCAATTCAACAAACAAAAAAGGATTACTGACTCAAAAACCAATTTAACTTAACTCTCTGGAACCGGTTTTCAATTCTTCTCATTTCCAATTCCATTTCAATCTAATCCAAGTTATTTAACCACCCTATAGGTCATACTTGGATTTCAGAAATACCCTAGAATAAGTAGAACGTTCAAAGTTTTCTGGTCTTCTATTGAAATGAAATCTGTCTCCTACCCTGCCACAGTCGTCATCGACACTGTTCCATGAACTCGGCTGCGAGGGTAGCCAATGTTCGTAGGGATTTGTAGATTCGTAAATCCACGAGGATTCGTTTGTATTGCGATCGTAAGTAAGGCCTATCCAAGGCGCGTATTTGGCCTCGGAATCCGTGTTTGGCTGAGAGGCCATAACGTTATCTGAAATGAAGAAAGATGAAACATCTTGAACAATTCGATCTGGAGTCGATCTAACGGAAAATGAATCAAACTGCTCAACCAGATCAAAATAGTTTGACAAAACTCGAGAATTACAAAGATTGTTTTTTTTGTTTCTGTTTCCCTAGCGCACGATCATTCTCTTCACAAGCTGTTCGAAGTTTGTGAGGCAGTAGGAAATTTTGCCGGTTAGAAGATATTCACCGCACGTTGCTCTGTATTGCGTGCATGGCTGTTCTGTTCTGAGGTCCATTCTCAAACGGTGTCCGCTCCTGAGCGACGACATATTCAGCGCATCACCTTTTATAACTTGCACATTCAGCAGTTTATACATAATTTGATTACAAGACGATCAGGAAAGTACGGACAAATTTGAGGTCCCCGTCTCTGTTCACGTTAAGGATCGAGTCGATGTGAAAGAAGATGTGAACCAGTTACAATACAATACAATAGTTTATTACGGAAACCGAATCTGTACGATTCGCCGCAACATTTTATCTTTCCAAGTGTGCATCTCTTCTCTAGCGATCCTCGTCCAGTTTCGTCCGACAGCTTCTTCGAACTCATCCCTCCATCTTTGTTTTGGTCGCTCCGGAAGTCTCTTCATCCAACTCATTCCTCCATCTTTGTTTTGGTCGCCCCGGGAGACCATTCCAACATCTTTTCCGCCCAACGATCATTTTCCATGCGGCTGACGTGTCTTGCCCATGACCATTGTCTTATGGCAGCACGTTCACGAATTTCTGGTAGTCGCACTGTTCTCGAAAGCCACTCGTTCGTATGACGATCAAAAAGAGTAACACCGATGATTTTTCTCATAATTTTTCGAAGTTACCAATGTAGAATGATCCTTGAGACGGAGTATCCATGTCTCACAGCCATACAGAATCGCTGGTTCTATGCATGCCTGGTAGACTTCACGTTTCAGCGTTAATGAAACGGTACGACGTGAGAAGTTTGTGAGAAGTTGATAGTTTCGATTGAAAGCACACCACACCAACCCGCATGAACCAGTTATGAAATAATAACAATTGATTGTGGTGTATAGATTAGGAAGCGTCTTCATTGTTCCTTAAAAGCAATAATAACATTTTGGAATTAAAAAAATAATTGTAACCAACCCTTCACGAACTTGAACTCGTCCTCCGATTGAATTGACACCAAGAGACCGCCATCCCACCTACATTGACCTGATGCAAACTCCCAATTTATCAAAACTGATATCTCGAACTCCTGGAAAACTCGTTGACAATGGGTGGGGTTTATAATAGGACCGTATTTTCGAGTTTTCTAATTTTTGATCAAATCGTATGCTGTTCGATCGAACGTCTTCTTGAACGGTGATGTCTTTTGATTTACTAGCTTGCAATATTTTAACTTGTTGTTCTTAGTCCTAACTTGCTAACATTCTCTCTTGTTAACAGTCATAGTTTGCTACCAGTTTTGGGCTCTAGTCACTACTGGTTCTTCGTTTCCCTGTTTTCCACTTTTCTTTTCAGCTTTTCCATACTACGTGTCCAGGTATCCAGGGTGTTGGAAAACTTAACCCAAAAGGACGTTGCTACGAAGATCTGTGACATGCATGATGATCACCGCCTTGCGAAACAGTGTCTAAAGTAAGAGACGGAATTCTCTAGCATTTGTACCTTGGTACCTTCTTCATCAGGAATCACAATAACCTAGGAAGTTATTGTGGCTTTTGAACGAATTGTGAGAAAAGCATCTTGAGGTATTTTAAGTTGAATTATATATCTCACCGGGTTTTTAGGTAACCTAACTCTTTTTGGTAACCTATTTTTCAGGTTATTTCCGTAGGTACCCGGTTGGTTACCTAAAATCAAAAACCGGTTACCAGTTTTTCTAACGCAAAATGTGGTTTTTACCGTTAGTTTGAACGACAACCGGATTTCAATTTCAGGCTTCAATTTTTTTTACCGGATTTCAGTTTTTGAGGTGAGTTTTTGAGGTGAGTGCCAAATTCATAAATTTCTGTCTCTTGCCGGAATCGAACCTGCGAGCAAAAGTTTTGTAGCAGGGCGCTCACCACTGCGCCATTAGAGCACGTTACCGGAAAGCTTTGGAATCTAGCACATGTGTGCGTACACAGCGGAAAGTGAGATATACAGTACCCTCCCTCCTTTCCGTTGGCAACGACTATACCAAGGTAACCTCGAAAATAGGTTACCAAAAAGGGTTAGGTTACCTGAAAACCCGGTTAGTTGTAGAATTGGCCGTATTTCAGTTCTACTGGGTGCAATGGGAACACGACTTGCCCGTAAAAATTTGAGATTAGTTTTTCATGGAGCCACAGTGAGCATCAAAGTCAATAAGACTCGAATAAGTATAAAAAACTCTGATAGATTTCTGTCGAGTGCGAGCCGAAAGCTCGGGTTGGCAGCGGGCAGTCATCCGGCTCGCCGCGGACAACCCCAACCAGCTCACGATTGACCTCCCCGCGCATTTGTGCAACACGTACTGAATACGGCGCTACCAAACACGTGCTGGCGACCCTCTGAGAAAGAAGTCAGGGCACAAGCATTCAGCCCATTTGCGCTTTCGCAAATGAACTCTGGAAGTTTCACCTTCTCTCCATACTTTTTACGCGCGCGTATTACGCCCGCGTAATACGCCAACAAGCATGTAAAAACGTCCTGATTTGAATACGCGCGGCGTAATACGTTGAATTACGCCGAGTTCACCCAACCCGTTAATAAGCCTAATTATTCTGATTTGATTCAGAAATGGACAAATTTCGATTTCTGATTGATTTCCTTTCATTAAGCTGCTTTCCTTTTAAAATTACCAAGTTTTTCAAAATTTCGAATTTTTGTCGAAACTTAGCACACATTGAATGAATACATTTTTGTGAGTATAGAAATGTAAAATTCACGAAAACAATATAAAATATGTATATTTTGAGTTAACTCATGAAAAACGTCAGCGTTTTCCGAAAAACGTTATAAGCTTTAAACGTAAAACGCGTCTCAAATCAAGTACACGGCGTACTTGATTTTTGCAGATTACGCCGAAAAAAGTATGGACGATATTTTTGAAGTACGCTACGCCAAAATTTCGCGTAATACGCCGACGTAACTCGATAATCATGATTTGTACACGAAGTACGCAGGCGTAATACGCCGACGTAGAAAGTATGGACCCTACCAATAGACTGATCAACAGAAAAAAAAACACTCTAATTTCTGAGATTTCATGCTTAAAGAATCCGTCCCGCTCTAATTTTGACCTATGAGTTAACAACCTGACCCTTTGGCAAATAAAAAACCATTATCAAAAATATATACTTTTGTATCTCTATCTTGCTTCGTTTGCTCAGAAAAGCACCTTACGTAATGACACCGATAGGGGAGTTGCGTACGGGGTATGCTCCAAATAGCCTATAGAAGTACAAAAGTATTTTTAAAACTTTCTTGTATATACGGAAACACAATTAGAGACTACAGAATGAAAATAAATCTGGACGTAAAGGAACCAAGTCAAGTTGCGTCACAGTGAAAATGTTCATGTCCTCTTTTTTAATGCTGGTTGTTATGCAAATTTTACAAATTTTTAATATGAAAGTTTTTGCATGGTCTATGCGAAGACATTGCAAAACTTTTTTGAGCTTTTTGAATTTTTCGGAAACTGAAAGTATAGCGGAACGGTTTCTTCAAAAACTGTATGAATGGTCTTTCTCCAAACTTGAACAAATACAGTTTAGCCCTATTAACTATCGATTGTGACACTTTAAATTCTCTGTTGATGTTTTGAAGTGAGCTATAAGCTGCAGCCTAATGCGTTTAAGCTTAATAGTCACCCACTCAAAGTTCATGCGCAAAAGCAATTATTTTCTGGCCAATTCCTTAACTGACCCGGTTAATAGCTAACCTAACTTGAATTTTGTTAGCCTACTTTTTGGTTAGCTTTATAGTAACCGGATTAGTAACCGCACGTTAACCGGATTCACCATGTTAACCGGAGAATCGGTTACTAACCGGGTTGCTCAAATCGCTAACCAAATTTTAGGTTAACAAGTTATGTGACCCGAAGATCGGGTGCTAACCAGGTAACCACTTTTGCCTAACAACATGATAGCTAACCAGTCATTAGCCTAAGCCTAAGCATCGCGCTAACAATATAACCAAGGTAACCAACTTGGTTACCTGGTTAGTGTTAGATCTTCCGGTTAGGTAACCTGATAGCTAACCTAGTTGACAAACTAAATAAATAAAAAAGGCGAGAGAGCCGACCACTCGCGAAGTTTGAAATGAGACAATGAATTTTAGGATAATAACTGAGATACTGTTACCGTAATATACGGATTGAAACTGCGCATCAGCTTGTTTGTACTGGATTAGTAGCGAACACAATCAGTTCCGCAAGTAGTCCTACTTTGGTTACTAACCTCTTTCAAGGTTACTAACCACCTTCACGGTTAGTCGAATAGTAACCAATTTCCCGCTTAGTCGGTAAGTAACGAATGTTGAGGATAGTAACCACTCACACGGTTAGCTAACGAAAAGGTTACAATTTAGTTAATTTCTTAAGTACCCCGGTTAGTCATCCAAAGTGGTTAGCTAACCGCACGGTCAGGTTAGTCAGTAACCCGGTTAGTTGTAGTATTCACCTTATTTTCTACCCGTCAAGAGGCTGTAACTGCAAAGATCTCTGACATGATGATCACTGCATTGTAATGAAGCGACGTGAATGAATTAATAAAATAAGACTATGTACGACAACAAAAACCATCTTCAAAAGTTACATATAGATTTATAGAATGAATTTAAAGTTACACTATTCTCTCAACTAAATGTTATCGATGATGCTTTCTCATTTGAACGCTTTCCATCGTACTCAAATAATATCAATGCGATCACATTTGCTCCTGAAAAGCTGTACTACACACTTCATATTTTTAAAAACTCGAATATGAGCTTCAGTGTAGTGGAAAAAAACACAAGTTGTTTATACTTAGTACCTCCGTAAAACATTATTTTTGAGTTCGCTTCGTGACAAATTCATCTGGACTAGCATGAATCTGTTTGTCTCGCAATTATATACTTACATTATACCGGAACCAACCTTATAACAACTTCCTTGGAACTCTTTCCAACCTGCATCGCAGGCCGCGGAGCATAGTGTGACAGACACAAGCAGCAGAAGAGCAGAGCGAATCATCGCAGGATGAAGCGCCGTTCGTTTCGAATGGAAAAGTAGCTCCGCGGCGACTATTTATGTGGCCAGCAGCTTATTATGCAATCACGTGATCCATATTTCGGGCCCCGTGGCGTTCGTTTTCGCCGATACAGTATATCTCAAGCTAATTGAAATTCGTTTGCTAGGAAATTTGATTGCAGAAACACGTCAGCCCGAATGGCGATATACTATATAGAACGATTTAAAATAGTTGAGCCAAACTACGGATCCAAGAAAATTCCTGAATCACAAGAGGCTAGCCGTAAAGAGAATTTGTATAAACAATAGCCCTCCAGTTCGAAAAGCATCGTTTGAGTTTGAAACTAATTGTATTCCTTACGTTTGTTGTATTACTGGAAGATTTCAGCCCCAAACAAACTTTTCAGTCATGCGTTGAACCTATTTTTTTGACGTCGTCAACATTTTGCAATCAGTTTGTTTTTGAATAACGCGTGTGGGCGAGTGGAAAAAGAGAAAAAAAGAGAAAGGAAAAAATACTGAGAAAAACATGTATTTGTGGAAAGACCAACGAGCAAAGATAAAATTGATCTTCCCCATGAAATGATCCCCTTCCGTATCTTTGACTCCGATCAGGCCTCTCTCAAATATGCAAGAAAAAACGTTCACCGAATATACGGGTTGAGCTCGATACAAGGCAATTGCATGTAATATTATGAGCGCGTAACAGGGTAACTATACCCTTTTTCTTCTCAACTTTTCTCTACATTTACTCCATTGGAGTGCCACATACTATGTGGAATTTACGTGTTAAATCACGAATAAATCTATTATAATCTATTCTATTCTATAATATACATCGTATAGGCCTGTTTAGGACAGTCGAGGTTCGTCCTAAATTGAAGTTGCATGGTGTTGGAGAACCGCTATACTAGAAGTGAATACTAGAGTCACGTGTCTGCATTCTACATGGCATCGTGCATTTAGTTGTGTCTGAGTTCTGCTGTGTTTGACATGTTTCACGTGACTGTGCAAAGGACTAACAGTATAACTGTGGGAGAAACTAGGACGACTTTCAGTTTCAGACGCAATTGATGGAAATCAATTGTTTCATCCAAATCTAATGAAAAATCCTTTCTATAAGATTATGTTGTTCTAACTTGTCTTTTTCCAACAAGCCAACTCTGGCCCCATCGTCGTATAAATTGTTATATCTGAACGATTGGGATCACCTCGTCGTGGAATCGCGTGATGTATACATCTTACCCCGTTCCATTCAATTCCACCAAAACAATACATCTGAGCTAATTGATATTTTTCGTTGAATAATTTTGTTGAGCTAACACGTCAGCCAAGCGATACAGTCTATACGAGAATCTACGATACTTGTTGAGCCGAACTGTCAAAAAAGAAGAATTTTCAATTTGCCACATATCAGTACATTTAGTCGCTGTACGGCACAAGATGTTCGATCGAAAAACTGTGAGCTAGGCAAATCTTGGATAGATTTCGGTAAAATCCTTTGAACTTTTGTACACGACCAGTTTTTCAGCGGTGACCAAATCTGAGTTAAGGTTCGAGCTCGATGCACGTCATGGCTCACGAGTTATGACGAAAAACCAATCACATTAAACTCCATACACACTGGCTAAGGACAGCATACAACGTATAGGCCTGCTCTGGAACGAGTATAACCGTATGGTATTTGGTGTTTTAGAACTGTCGATTCGTAGAAAAAGTGAAAGATTTTCATTTTCTATCAGCCAACTCTGACAACTCTGGCGATTACGGTTGTTAATCGAGTTAAAAATTTCGAGTTTTCGAGTTTCGAGTTTCAGAGGCAGAAAAATTTCGAAAAATTTGAATTTTCACATTTTTACCTTTAAATACCTTTATTTTACGAGTTGAAAGTTTCGAGTTCAAAATGACGAGTTTTCGAGTTTTGGAAATTTTCGAGTTTTCGCGTTTTAGAAAACAATCGAGTTTTCGCGTTCCAGAAAAAATTGAGTTTTCGAGTTTCTAGTTTGTCTTTGACAACCCTGCTGGCATAGTCTTCTCTGAGCTGAACTATCTGATCACCGCCTTACCAGGCTCTCATCATGGAATCGCGTGATGTATACATCTTTCCCCGTCCCATTCAATTCCACCAAAACAATACATCCGAGCTAATTGAGATTTGTTCGTTGAATAATTTCGTTGAACTAACACGTCAGCCAAGCGATACAGTCTATACGAGAATCTACGTTACTTGTTGAGCTAAACTGTCAAAAAAGGAGGATTTTTCAATTCGCCACATATCAGTACATTTAGTCGCTATACGGATCAAAATTTGGTCAAAAATCTGTGAGCTTGTCAAATTTTTGATAGATCTGAGTGAAATGCTTTGAAATTGTGCACAAGACCAGTTTTCTACGAACATAATGGCTGTATGTTTGGCGAATGGCTACCACTTTCCATATGAATAGCTTCAGATATTTTGGATCCGATTAAAATTATTCCAAGTATCCGAGAAGAAACACCAAATAAACATAATATAAAATGCTCAACTTAAACACTTTTACATATGTCATTTGTCACGTGATATGAATTAACGATACGCTTCGCGCCGGTTTGCGGATAATTTGTGAGCGTCTTTACGAAAATTTGTACGTGCTGGTGCTTCCGCGAAGTTGCTGAACGCAGATTATTCAGAAGAAAGAGCTGAGTTGGTGAATATTAACTAAATTCGATAATTTTGTTTATTTTTTGTCCTCAAGTATACATTCTAAACTCGAATGACCAAATTAACCAGGAACGGTCCCATTAAGACAGTACACCGGGCGAATTATTTTGGTATTTTGTTAATCCCAGCAGTTAACCATTCACCAGGTCACTTGGTTAACCCCTATGTTAACCACTTGTTAACCCCAAATTTCCCCAAAAGACATTGTAAAAGAGGGTTACAAAGGAGTTAATCTAAGGGTTAACCAGGTAACCCGGTTAAGGTTATCTGATAGGGTTAACGAAATACCGGGTTCCCTATGGAATTGACCAGCACACCGTAGTTGCTTGCTCTGACACGAGCGAACCGTACGTGAACGGTCAAACGGTCCATTCTAGCATGAAAGTGAGGGATTTCATTTTCGGAATCAGTTCACGGAAATCACACTCGAGTTAACCATCAGATTACTTACTTTCCATTCTAATCGAAAACTTTTCTCGAGCAGTTATTCAGTTTCCAATATTTCTATTAGCCAACTCTGGCACCAACGTCTTCTGAATAAACTGATCACCGCCTGACCCGTGATCACCTGTTTTTGTCATGGAATCGCGTGATGTATACTGTATACATCGTCTCGCGTCCCATTCAGTTTCGTCCAAACAAAGCCCCTGAGATTATTGATATTTGTTCGTTTAATGATTTCATTGAATGAACACGTCAACCAGCTCACTGATACAGTTTTTAAAGAAATCTACATTAGTTTTGAGCAAAACTGCGGGACCAGTAAAATATCTAAATTACATTAAACAATACTCACGAAGAGTTTATACACGAAACAACCGGTCGTGTTTATAACCTTGTGCACTTGAAGTTTGAAACAAATGGATTTCCAACAATATACCACATCTTCATCATAATTTGAGAAATTTACGGGCTTAGACCAAAATTAACGAGATCCGATGGCAAACACAGCGCGTTGGAACAACGAACAACGTATACGACTGCTTTAGATAAAGCGAATCATGTGGTAAAATTATCTCGCACTACCGTCAACTTAATAAGAGCAGTAAAGAGTTTGAATTTTCGAATTCAGTTCACGGAAACCAATGTTTCCATTCCAATCTAAAATACTTCCTATTCGAATAGATTTCGCATCGTGTCCGCCAACCAAGTATGGCCCCGACGTCTTATGATCTGTCATCTCTGAGCTGAACTGGGTCCCGTTTGACTTAGGTTGTGATCTCCTACATTATTTTCAGGTAGTTCACAACTATAGTCGTCGCCAACAGAAAGGCGGAAGGGTACTCTATATCTCACTTCCCGCTGTGTACATGTCTACGATTCCAAAGCTTACCCGTTATGTGCTCTATGATGCTATGATCGCAATGCTTAGAACCCTGCTACGAATCTTTTGCTCGCAGGTTCGAGGTTCGATTCCGGCAAGAACCATAATTTTATAAATTTGGCACTCACTAAATGATGCCAGAATGTGATCAGCTAGGGTGAACTCTCTAATCCAATGACTGTTATCACATGTTTCCATTATGGAATAGCGCGATGTATACATATTCCCACGTCCTATTCAAATTTTACCAAAACAATACATCGGAGCTAATTGATATTTGTTTGTTCAATGATTTCAGTATGCAATATGGCCTATACTGTACAAGGATTTACGTAGTTGAGCCGAACTACGAGATCAGAAAAAGTTCCAAATCACAACGGGTCTCATAGTCAGGATACATAGTTTATATAGGGTTATGACCTAATTATAAAATATAAAAATCCCTCACGTTTGTATTATTATCGGAAGTATTCAGCCCCAAGTGAACTTTTTTGACGTCGTCAACATATTGCATTCAGTTTGTTTTTGAATACAGCGTCTGGATGGGTGGGAAATGCTAGAAGAAAAAGAAAGACAAGTATACTGAGAAAAAACATGCATTGATGAAAACATCAACGCAGAAAAGACAAAATGTATCTACCCCTTCCGGCGTTTTTCTAGAATTTTGTGCACAGCCAGTTTTCTACATTTGCAGTCTATGAAATGATCTCCTTCAGTATCTTTGACTCCGATCAGGCCTCTCTCAAGTATGCAAAAAAAAGGGTCTGCCGAATATAAGGGTTGAGCTCGATACACGTTGTTATTCACGAATTTCGACACAAGTTAAGGCAATATACATCGTATGGGCCTGTTTAAGAGAGTCGAGGTTCGTCCTAAATCGAGGTTGAATGGTGTCGGAGAACCGCTATACTAGAAGTAAAATGAATAGTCAATTGTCTGCATTCTAAAAGTCATCGTTCGTTTGGTTATTGCACGTTCATTTAGAGTTCTGTCTTGTTCGACATGTTCCACGTGGCTGTTCGAAGGACTAACAGTATAGCTCTAGGAGAGACGTGGAAGACTTTCAGTTCCAGATGCAGTTCACGGAAATCAACTTTTGCATCTCGATCTAATCAACAATCCTTTCTATTATGTTGTTCCAACTTTTATTTTTCCAACAAGCCAACTCTGGCCTCATCGTTTCATGAAGTGCCACATCTGAGCTGAATTATTTGGTCACGGCCTGATCCAGATTAGAATCACCTGTTTCCATCGTGGAATGGCGTGATGTCTACATTGTCTGCCGTTCCATTCAATTCTACCAAAACAATACATCTGAGCTAATTGAGATTTCTATGTTGAATAATTGCATTGAAAGAACACATCAGCCAAGCGATACAGTTTATACACGAATATACAATGGTTGTTGAGCTACATTGCCTGGCGAGGCAAAATCTTTAAGGGTGGAAATCTCTGCTGGTGAAAAGTTGAAAAGATGAACTTGAAAAGGTGAAAAGATGAAAAGATGAAAACGTGAACTTGAAAAGGTGAAAACGTAAACTTAAAAAGTTAAAAAGTTAAAAAGATTAAAAAGGTGAACGGGAGGATAATGCACCAGCACCACCAGCACGTACGGATTTCCGTGCAGACGCGCACAAATTGTCACCAAATCGGCGCGAAGCGTATCGTAAATTCATATAACCAAGAATAAAACAATGCCGCTATCTGTCAAAAGCATGCAAAGATACTTGCTGGAAACCGTTAACTAGGTTTAGAACTGAAAGTATATGTTGTTACCCATTATTTGTAGTCTAATGCATTGTGTTTCACCTTGTTCAGTTTCTTATTGTACTTTCATGACAACTATTATGTATACATCGTTTTACTGTCCTCGTTACTGCATTTTGTTCATATTTCATATCATTCTGTGACTGTATTCTCCATCGTTTAATCTCAACTTCTGATTTCTTCTTACTTTTACATTCCTGTTTTTCATATTTTTCACGCTCTCATTTGTGTAATAAATCATCATATCACGTGACAAATGACATATGCAAAAGTGTTTGAGTTAAATGTTATACAATACATTTATTTGGTGTTTTTTCTCGAATACTCGGAATAAACTTAATCATAACAAAAATGTTAGCCAAACATACAGCCATTATATTCGTAGAAAACTGGTCTTGTGCACAATTTCAAAGCATTTTACTCAGATTTATCGAAGATTTGCTAGCTTACAGTTCTTCGACCAAACAGTTTGTTCCGTACGCCAAACATTTGTGTCACTAAAATGTGGCAAATTAAAGATTTTGCCTCGCCAGGCAATGTAGCTCAACAACCATTGTATATTCGTGTATAAACTGTATCGCTTGGCTGATGTGTTCTTTCAATGCAATTATTCAACGAAGAAATCTCAATTAGCTCAGATGTATTGTTTTGGTGGAATTGAATGGAACGGCAGACAATGTAGACATCACGCCATTCCACGATGGAAACAGGTGATTCTAATCTGGATCAGGCCGTGACCAAATAGTTCAGCTCAGATGTGGCACTTCATGAAACGATGAGGCCAGAGTTGGCTTGTTGGAAAAATAAAAGTTGGAACAACATAATAAAAAGGATTGTTGAAAAACTCATCTTCAACAAAAAAATCGAGAAACAGAATTCGGCTTGGTTGTATCATGGTTTTCTATTTATATGCATTTTTGTGAATAATAGATGAAAATGTATTTGAAAAGCAGAATTCATAATATATATTCAAATTGTTTTGGCATGAATGAACATTTTTTAGATACATTAGAAATCACTGAGAAACACCCATTCACACACCCGTCCTTGTGCATTTTATAAATATGCATGTGAAAACAGTTACGTGATATCGTCATCGACGTCATTTCATGGAAAACCCTAAAAACCCGTATTTGAGTCGTAAAATTATCTTCTCCATTCTCCATCGCGCGGAGCGCGAAGCGCTCTGCGTGAGTTGTCTTTGGTTTGGCCATTGCGGACTCGTTTTTTCCTTTTAATTAACAAAAATCTTCAAACATATTCTGTTTTCGAAAACTAAAAGAAGAGAACGTTAGAGAATCACGAATTGAACATTGTGTGAAAATTTCAGCCAAATCGGACTATTTTCGCCTGAGTTATGGTTCCGTGTCGTTTGTTGAAAAGTTCCGCCGTAATTCGTCCCTCGTCCCTCGTCCCTCGTCCCTCCTCCCTCCTCCCTCCTCCCTCCTCCCTCGTCCCTCGTCCCTCCTCCCTCACGGAATTCTGTCCGCATCGTAGTGGAAAAACTACTGAACCAATTTGGCTGAAATTTGAAACATCTATTCTATGGCAAAAGTTAGCTCGTCGCGCCAAGTATGAAACGTATATGTAATCTCTGGCGCCGGGCGCGGGCGCCAATAGGCGCCAAAAACGACTATTGGAAAAACTATCGAACCGATTTAGCTGTAATTTGAAACATGAGTTCTAATGCAAAATTTAGCCCGTCGCGCCAAATATGAGATGTATAGCTCCTCATTGGCGCCGGGCGCGGGCGCCAATAGGCGCCAAAAACCACTATTGGAAAAACTATCGAACCGATTTAGCTGAAATTTGAAACATGAGTTATAATGCAAAAGTTAGCCCGTCGCGCCGAATATGAGATGAATACATCATCATTGGCGCCCGGCGCTGGCGCCAATAGGCGCCAAAAACGGCAAAACACTATTTATCGTCAACTAAAATGTTGAACACTAATAGAAATTTAATAATTTGGTGGAAAGTGTGGTAGTCTTTTTCCAAAACTGAAATTTTTCTTCTGGCGCTCGAACCAGGCGCCAGATGGCGCCAAAACCCAAACTCACGACAGCGTCAATGGAATCGTCTGAAATTCGGTACACTAAATAACTATCACATGGCAAGTAAGATGCTCAATCTGAAAATCAAAAAAGTTCTGTTGGCACTGTGCGCTGGCGCCAAAGTTGGAGAAATATCAGTTATCGTCAATCAAACTGTGTCAAGTTAACAGATATTGAATATTCCAATGTGAAATAAAGCTCCACAAATTCAAAATCGAATTTTATCGTCTGGCAACAGACGCCAAATGGCGCCAAAACAAAAACACACGAAACTTACAATTGAATAGTTTGAATATTGCTCCAATCAGTAATTGACACATGAAGTGTGTACTGGTAGCTCGAAAACCTAGAAAATTTCGTTTCGTTCTGGCGCCAGACGCGTGTGTCAATTGACGCAGGAATGAAAAAAAAGTTTCAACGAAGGTTTTTGATGTGGTATTAAAAACAATGGCTATATTGTAAGTGGGTTGGTGTCTCTAATTGTAGATTCGTCAATGGCGCCAATCCCCATCGCTTATCGCCGCTGAAAGCGGTGTACATGTCAATCGGTAAGTTTAGCGTTTTTGTTCAGTTGTTGATAGTCACAGAGCCAGTAACCTGCGTTATAATACAACATCAGCAATTTTATGGTCTGAATTCGGCTTCGTGCACACACAAAACTGAGATTTCCATAATAATATAATGAGTTCACAAGATCCACTCTGTGAATAGGCAACATATGAAGTTGTAGGAGTACAACTAGCAAAAAAAGGACAATTAGTAAAAAGTGGGGGAACCAACAAATGTGTGAGTTGTGTTTGGTTCGACCTCGATATCAGCAAAAAGTGAACGATACGAATTCCTGTGATACTGTAGCAGAAGTATTCTGCAAAAATAGAACAATACAAATGTTGCACAATGGTTCACAACGCACGCATGTCGTCACAGTACACATGAAATACTCTTCGGCAATTTCTGAAATATCATGCGGGCTTCGTGAACCATTGTGCAACATTTGTATTGTTCTATTTTTGCAGAATACTTCTGCTACAGTATCACAGGAATTCGTATCGTTCACTTTTTGCTGATATCGAGGTCGAACCAAACACAACTCACACATTTGTTGGTTCCCCCACTTTTTACTAATCTTCTCTATCTTCTCCATGGTGTCCACAGGTGGACAGTGTGCTCTGAGTCGTGAGCTGAACAGAACGCACAAACTGAGTCTGGATGAACTTTTTTTCGTAAGTGATTATGGCGCACAATTCATTCAAATTAGCTGTAGTTGACACACCAACGAATAAGAAAACATCTCCACGTCATTTCTGTAACACGTCGCGAAACAGATTTGTATGCGCCTGTCATTCATTTAGAACTCACGGCCCACTTAGTTACGGGACTTCAGTATTGTTGAATCAGGGACCGTATGATAGTCACAAGCTCTATTATTTGTCTTTAGGTCTATTCTAAATACCACTCCAAGCTGTTCATTTGTCACAGTGATCGCTTTCATCACGGAAACCGCACCATCACAAAAATACAAGGTATGTTGAGTCAATTTTGCACATTCTCCATTGTTCAGTCATAACACTCATCGATAACGGCCGGTACCTTAGTTGGCTATGCAAGCTTGAATCATTATTGCGGATTGCATGTGTACAGCGAGCATGCAAGTAGTGTTAATTGTGCGTGAATGCAAAAATAGATTACGGCGGTCGTGATAGCGGGATGTTCAAATTGTTGAAATACTTGGTTACAGATGCTTTTGTTGACGAAGACATTGTGCTGGAAGAAAAAATCGAGAAGTGCCCTATTCGCAAGTAATTGATACCGGTTACAATTTGTGCTTAATAAATGTTGAAAAAAGTATACTACCTATTCGGCAATCGGTCCAGCATCCAGCACATATCTTTTTGTTGTTTCACTATTGCTCCTTGTTGTACTGACTTCTAATGTTTTCTGAACAGACATATGAGAGATGATGATTTTCCCGAATTCACATTACCTCGCACAAGCGCCTCCGATGTTATAAGAGGGGAGAGATGTATGGGGGCCCCCTGACACACGCCCCGCCCCTTTTAGGCCACGCCCCAAATCTACTTTTCTGGATGAGACCACGCCCCTTCCTGGATGAGACCACGCCCCTTTTGACCACGCCCCCTTTTGGCCCCGCCCCCTTTTTACCCAAGTACTTTTTAGGTACAACTTTTTTTAGGTAAAACTTTTTCAACTCAATTTTTTAGGTAAAACTTTTTCCAACCCAGTATTTTAGGTTAAACTTATTTTAACTCAATTTTTAGGTAAAACTTTTTTAACTCAAATTTTCAGGTAATATTTAGGTAAATTAGTTTTGTTAATGAATGGACAAAAATGTTTATCCTCAAGCAGCTTTCATACATGAGCAATAGTATATATGAAAGCCCCCGAAGCTAAACATTTTTTGTCGCTCAGATTTATGATGAGCTTTTACACACAGTAATGAACAAACACAAATCAATGTTAACGATAAAAGGTACGAAGGTTAAAACATTAAATACATTTCTCTACAAAGAAGCCTCGTCCTAGGTCAACCACTATCAGACGACAAAATCGAAAGCCATACCGCTTTTCACGTTTCCGAAAAATAGACCGAGGAGGATGTTCACATCGTTGGATCTCTACACGCGTGAAAGATTTGAGAACTCCCAATTAACACCATGATGTAGAATGGCAAGAACTCATATATAAGATGAGCCGCCGGCTAATATAAGCAGCCTGCAACACAAAAACATGTTATACTTAACTAAGGAACAATGATAAAAGTGTACGGTTAAAGTTGTACGAGTGATATAAAACTATAAGAACCTCATGAATCTACAATGACCGAGTAAAGACAGCATTGAAGTGGGGTAACGCGACGTGATTTGGTATATTATGTGTAGCATATTCAGGCCACTAGCCCCAAGAACTATTATTATACAGGAAGAATAGACGACTGATGTGTGCTGTACCAAACACAAGAATTGCGCTGATAAAATATCAAACTTGAATCGTACTAGAGGTCTCAACTTTACAAATGTAGTGAAAACAATAACATTAAACAACTGACCTAATGGTTATTAGTTCTGTCCGCTGATGGAAATCGATACATCACTTCAAGTCCGTGTATCCCAGTTTCGTCATTTCAGTAGCTAGCAATATGTAAAAATACGAAAAACTCACATATAAGATGAACACCTTGATGATATAAGCATCCTGGAACAAAAAATAAATAAAAGAACAGCCACTCATATATATGAATTCAAGCACTTATAAATAGAGGTAATTGAACTGTTTAAAAGGTGATAAAAGATTGTACGAACCTTGACGTTTAATAGTACGGGTATCCCATCAACTTTGTATAATAGATTTTGGAGTGAATACGTATTGGAGTGACTTCAGACACCATGCAGAACATGTAAAAGTCAGGAACCCCAAGAACTATCCTCGTATAAGAAGGATAGACGACTGATGTATGCAGTCTGAAACAATAAAGAACTGAGTTGAGAAAAATATGTATATGAGCAAAAGAACATTCAAGGGCATATTAAACGCAGAAGAGTGTTTGCAGTAGGGCAGACGAAAATAATGAACCATATATGCACTGAGAGGCGTGTTTCGAGAGGATGACTCAAAGGTAAAAAGGCATCAGACTCATGAATTTCAGCGAAATACAGACGTTTTTATATGGCGAGGCAGGCAATCATGAGAGCGGAAAACACAAGTAGCATTAAAACGATGTTGAGGGAGCCATGTAATGTATGAATACACAACTAGGGATAATTACCCGTACCGTAACAAAATTAAGAAACAACCGTATACCAACATTTTATTGGAAGCATTTAAACAAAAACTAAAGAACACGATCCAAGAGATCGCTGAGAAGATCAGTCTCGCTCACAAGACCTCTCTTGGCTATGGCTTGTTGAGCTTCGCCGGAGCCGAGGTGTTGAGTGTAGAGGGCCTCTCTTTCTTTAACTCCTTGAAGGGATGGTTGGTCGAGCGGTACTCCATGTTGGAGGGGTGTCCGTAGAGTAACCTGGATACCCTCCGCCGAGACCAGAGATCCCTGATGGTCCGCAATCAAGGGTGAACAGGGCCAATAGAGGGTGCCGTTGTACCTGAAATCAAACAGATTGACGTCAAGATCAGTCCAAAGTAACAAAGACGTGCTATGGTTGACACCTACCTATTCCGGAGGTAATCGGCATAAGTACAACGACCCTCGCGACTCCGCGCCCAGCCATTTCGAAAGACATGGGTCATCGCCGACTTGCTGGAATATTTGATTACAGCTTCTGTAGACTTTATTAAGATATAAATACACCCGGGGGAAAATGGAACATACCTTGAGACTGTCAAGGGCAAGGTGAGACGAGCTCCGTTGAAACCGTTGGTGGCATCCACAATTGAGGCAGAATGTCTGCTTAGAATACTGAAACAACTTGAACTAGAGATCAAACTTGAAAAGAGGCATGAATGTGATGTGCTAAATATACCTATTCATGCCTGCCACGGTCAGAGGAGTAGTTCTACCAGCCCAGCCACCAGCCATTGTAAACAGCGAAACGAGGGGAATCACGCATTCCTAAACTTTACATTTTTGTTATAAAGTTTGAATAACATTGGGAGAAAGAGGAGAGGTTACAACCTCACCGTTTGAGTGGGTTTGCGTGCATTCTCGCGGCTTGGTGAACATCCTAGAGAAGCGAGCATTGTCTGAAATTGCACAGGATAATTCAACTCACAATCAGTAAAAGAACGACAGTGACAGTCAAAGTAACAGTAAAACTTGGTGTAAGAGTCATTCGCAACTCCTTATAAGCAAATTTTCAATCAGATAAGCTATACGAAACGTGGTACGGAATTCAAAAATGTTGAATTGTTATGATCAGATAAGGGTTGTAGCTTACAGACCAAGTTGCTGATCTGGAGATAACATGTTTTGTAATGTATGTCTGGCTATGTAACCGGAGAATATGGAATAAAACAAAAAGACATTTATATGTATATATTTATTAAATTCAACAATATTTACAACTGGTTCTCATTAAAAACATTACGGAAAGAATCAATACAAAATTGATTATCAAAGAAACTAAACACCAATACACTTAGCGACGAATCGGGTACTTTTTTGGAAAACTTCATCTGGATTTGTGTGGCACCACTCTTGAGCAATTCCCACGAGTTTCCAGAGTCAAGAGGAGAGAGATTGACAGCGAAAAAACAGTTTCCATTGATATACTTTTTGTAGCTCAACATAGGACAACGATCTTCGGTAACACAACCGAGCTCCTCGAACAGGTGGACAAACGTGCGAGCGTAGTTGAGATTTTCGAAATCACTTTGCATTGGTTGTGCAGGATACAGTTGCCCGCCAGCATCCACAGTTATTTCAGAAACATTATTATGCTTAAAATTGAAACTGTTTTTTGTTATTTGTCCTTCCATAGCTTCGGGATCGATCAGACATATTAGCAAACGTCGGGGTATGATATCATGATAAAGTACTGTAAAAGGTAAATCGAAGCGACCGGCCGGAACCGAAAGAACTTTCACTTTCATAGATGTGTAGGGGTATCGAGCTGGCGTGGTGCGTAGACGATTTTCAATAGCTAGAGCAGCAGAAGGTGTAACTTCTATAGCTCGCATGTGTAATCTCATATTGTATACCGTCAGTTTCACATCAGTTTTCTCACGACTTTCCAATACAAACCCGTCAGAATTTCGATAAAATGTCAGTTGCATATTGACATGAGGGACTAGCAGTTTTTCAGTCATGAAAGGTTCCAGCAACACCGGACAGCATACATCCAATTCACCTGTCTGCAAACTTTTAACACGGCGTTTGAATCCGTCATTGTCTTCATGATCTACAGGCAACCCTTCATCATCCTCTTGCCAGCCGGCCGCAGATAGTACACTGTCCTTGTACTCGGGCTTGGCACCCAAAAGTGTCTGTACATAACCCTTGTACGCGTAATGTGTAGAATCGTACAACTGAACATTGTTAAAAGCCACCTTGACCTGATTGAAGAAACTGCACCCGATAAAATTTGTTGGAGCAAGCGGAACATTACCAACGGGTACACGAGGCTGTCCAGCCCCATCTTCATCAGCACCGAGGGGCTCATACTTGGGGGCTTGTTCCACTTTTAGGCGGAAAGAAATGTATGTCTTATTAAGTTGAAGAAAGTGAGTGCTATCGTGAACATGAAAAGTAAATGGGCCATTATTATCACTGTTGAAGGCCGGTACAAACGTTAACCAGGAACCTTTTTGAAAGGCAATCTGACTATCAGGGGTGTCAAAAATGCAAATATTTGCTGGAGCACACGGAGAGCTAGAAGACGTTAGGAGACGGGCCATTTCCCGAATAGAAGTTTTTTAGAAGTTTTCGCAGGCTTTCTTTTACGTCGTTTCACCACACGTCGTTTCACCCTCTTGACGGGTTTTCGTTTCTTAATAGCCTTTTTTCGCACAACTCTCCGTTTACGCCGAATCTTACCGGAACCTTGTTGATTGAGACGTTTCACCGCTTTCTGGACCAAATGTTGATAACTGTCGTTGCCGTGGGTTTTCAACGATTCGCCAAATGTTTTTCCTTGAGATAAGTCTGTAGCAATTTTAGAAGAAGCGAGCAGAGCCTCACGACCGATCGAGCGACCTACACGTTTCAATACTGGCACCGCACTCATAAACAATTTTCCGAGTAGTTGTGAGATACCACCACTACCTCGTTGATAGGTGCTTCCAGCACGAAATCCATTGGAACCAACTTGTTCGACGAAAAACGTCTCCCAATCCACAGAACCGTCAGGGTCAAAATACACAAACATAAGGTTATTAACAATTTTTTATTCATGCAATAACGAGACAACCGTTCAAGACAGGTCATTTATAGTGTATGATCTTCTCTGTCGAAAATGTAAAACCAAGGCCACTTTTCCGGAATTGAAGGGAATTATCTGATTTTTATCATTTTTGAGTTGAACCCAAACATTATCAACTTCAGAAGCTCTAACAGGCACGTAATGGGGTCTGGGGAATGTAACTTCAACATTTTCACCGTTTCCTGGGGAAATACTCAGAATTTTGATAACAGGTACTCTAGAATGGCTACAGGTTTGGGGTTCAATAAGATTATTTAGATAGACATACATGAAATCAGAGCCGGAATTCATGTTATACTCGCCAATATATGGAAAAGTTGTAATATTTGATGAAATACCCAACAGGTACGCAATTTTCTTTGATAATTTGATTTTCTTGACATCACTGACTTTGCGGACTTTACATCTGTTTGTCACACTAATATAGTCGAACAACGGTTCCACAATAGATCGATTAGACGTCAATATAACACTCTTGTTGTAGGCATAGTTCAAAAGATCCACCAGATGTTGGCCTGTAGAAAACGACGCACGAGGCACCGTTACCCTAATTATCGAATCGTCATATGTGGTAATCAGAAACTCGTTTTCATTCAGCTTTTCCCCCTCGTCCCGATAGTTGGTGATCAGGTCATGTGTGCCGGGATAAATAATGGATGTTAGAGCCACTTCAAACTTTTTGTCGAATATCAGAGTGTTTGGAAGATATGTCCGAAAATCCCCAATAGTTGAGTGTTTTTCAGCATTACTCAATAATGTCACATAAAAATCAGACATTAGTGTGAAGAGTTGTCTTTAGTTTTGGATTAGGTAGCAAATAACCAATTGTAGATCCCAGAAAACCAACCCAGAGTTTAGAGTTGTGATCATTGGGCTTGGTGGTGAGGTTATATATGGAGAAAAGTGCCACAATATAAATGAGAAGTATTTGTAGAAGGTAGACAATGAGTGATTTTGATATATTTCGAGAACCAAGTCTCCAGATTGGAGAATCTACGCTACAATCACTGTCCATGATAACCAACAACGTTAGAATGAGGAACCCATTCATTGAAATCATCCCCATAGCCTCGAAACTTTACCAAATATTCAACTTTCTTGCCTCTTTTACGCTTTTTTAGTACTTTTTCCACCGCATATGTAGGTTCCGCTTCTTGACGATATATTTGTAATTCGCGTTCATAGAAAAAAGCATCAATTTCTTTATTTTGGAGGTCTTTGAGTATATAGCAAGGAATACGGTTTTCATAAATAATTTTGGATACAACGAACAGTTCTTCAGTAAACTTTTGACGTGTACCCTTTCCAAAGGTTCCTTTATCACAAACAATGCGAACGCGGTCCTCCAATTTAAACTTGGGTGGCTGGTGACTCGTTTTATTCCCATATAACAGCTGTTTGACTGCCTCACTATTTGCATGAGTCACATCAGAGGGGCACTGGCCTATCGATTTCATGAATGTATGGTTCAGACCAGCCACTATAGCATCAATAGTATTGAGCCAATCGAGGGACTTTGCGGCGGAAAAATGTTTCGATAATTTGTTTTTAATACGCATAATAGCATTCTCAGCATAACAAGCCTTCACATCAGTGTTTTTTGGAATAACATGTGAAATACGGTATTCATGCAGAGTTTTTTGAAATTCGCGTCCCGTGAACTCGGTTCCTGAAACAAATACATTTACAACCCTCGATAACTAAACGTTTTAAGTAATAGTGGACAAACCTTTATCGGTGATGAGACGGAGAGGAAAACGAAGACTTTTTTGTAGCATGTTATCATAGGCCTTTCCAACTTCACTGCTTTTCTTTGTCTTGAGAGGTTCAACAAAAATGAATCGGCTTAAAACATCCACCACAACTAAAAGGTATGCATAATTCTGATTCCATTCCTTCAAATCCATAAAAACGGCCAAGTCACCATGATGATCACTGTCCATAGCTGTAGCAATCCATTTGTTCTTTTTGAATATTTTACGTACAGGCACGAATTTTGTATATGTTTCGTTTTTCTCTAACCAGTCTTTAACATCTTTCAATTTCACATCTTTATTCACAGCTTTAGCATATTTGTACAAATTACGAACGCTTGACAAACCAGCGGGGTGTTTACGATCATAGTATATAGAACTCAACAAACTATCAAAGGCTACCATTTTCGCACAGTAAAATCTCTAACAGGTTGATTTCGGGTCTTATACTTGAATAAACGGTTTGGTATTAAAGAATTATCGTATTCGGTGAGTCTGAGTAGTTCTTTGAATTCTTCCATGCCGGAAACCAAAGTGCCTTGTTTTGTAGAAACCGCCGCATTTATCAAATCATCCAAGTTCGCATCAGGTAGTGCGTGTCCAACCAAAACCAAATCATCATCCTCGTTATATGAAATCATATCGGAATTTTTTGCCACCATGTGACAATGCCTAGTCAAACATTCTTTATGCATAGTTTGACGGTGCAAAGCTCCTGAACTCGTGGGTGAAGACCGTGATCTTTTCTTCACCGTGTTGGAACTTGAAAAACGTTCCGGTCTCGGGGTGGTTCCCTGGTTGGTTTCTTGTTTCACCCCAGACTGTGTAGGGGTTTTTTGATCAAACTGAAAAAACCCGAAGGCGACTTTTTGAAACTGGGTCGCGGTGTATCTGAAAACACGTTTTGAGGTGGAGTTTCTGATTGAGGGGTAGGTGATTGCACATCAGGCATATCAATTTCATCATTATCTTTCACAATTTTGTCCTCCGCCTTCTCCTCGACCGTTGGGGTTTCCTTTACATCATTTTTAGGCCTATGACTCATCAATCGTGTGAGTTTGTCGCGGTATAAGGCTAGCTTGCTATCGTCGGACATTGAAACAGCATTTAGTACTTCCATAAGTTCTTTTTCCATAGTAGCGAGAAAAGATGTTTGAGTAGGTTGAACATGCGGTAGCCGGGAAAGTGATTCAAACTCTTCGGGTGAAAGAACCACCACCTTTTTAAAGGACATTACTTATTACAGATGAGAGAGCCGAAACCAGAATTGGTACTAGTAATGTCAGAGGTGACCCACCCTTTTGGATCATGAAATTACGTACTAGAGGTACCTTACGCATTTGCGATAAAGCCCTTAAATCTTGTTTTTTAGCATAAAGTTTCCTTTTCATGGCTTTTGCAACAGGTATTCTACCTTCATTCAGATTGTAGACGAGTTCCACTAGACACATGAGCGTATTTTCATCTGTATTCTCCAACTCTTTGACCCGATTCTTCTTTTGACGACTTTTGGCTATTTTTAGTAGTTTCTTGTACACTTCAACACTCCATACGGGTTTCTCAATTTTTGGGGATGAAGGCATGAGTTTTTTCTTGAGGAAATAAATTATCACGCAGACGTAATTTATCGTCACAGTCTTTATGAAGATCTATCAACAAATAAGTGTAGGGCTGGCTAGTTACCGATTCGTAAATATCCAGGAATGTTTTGCTTTGGCGAGGCATCAATTGAGTTCCGAGACACCGAACACTCATTTTATCGCCATTATTACGGAATAGCACAATATACGTGGCATTCAGCCGAAGCATACGAACCGTTTTAGAATAGAAAATTGTGTGTAGTATGAAAATAACAGACATATCCAAATGATGTGTAAGAACAGAGACTAAACGTTCACATTCCTTGTTTTTATCCATTTTGGTCATTTGATCATCTATGATTATAAGAGGACGCTTCTCTTTAAACTGTTTCAACTCCTCCAAATCAGGCATTCCTTCTTTTAGAATGATGTCAGAACGATTCTTGATTTTTTCCGGAATACTTTCAAAAGTATCATAATACCATAGACATAGCTGGCTCTTTTTATCATAAATAACATCTCTTTCTAGTACAATACGCGTAGTCAAACATGTTTTTCCACTATTACTGGGAGCCACAATTAACATACAGCTGTTCCATGCGAGTTTCATTGTGTAAAATGAAAACAAGAAAATAAACAACCTTCGAAAATCTCAAACTAACAAAAAACATCCATAAAACTCCAAAATTCAAATGCCTTTGAATAATCATAGAGAATAATAATACCAACTGACAACATGGTTTAGATACAAAGGATCACCAATAAACCTCTTACAATTTTCCAAAGGGTTCAGTACCACCGTCGGGAAGAATCTTACGTTTGTCGAATGTGAGGCGGAATCTTTTTGTCTGAGTTCTACTGAAGAGGCGATGCTCTCGGTCCCGTTCGATCCGTTCATAGACGATCTCCTCACTTGTAGGATCCTCGCCTCTCAGAAGAGTATCCACCTGAAAACCGGTTAATTTTAATAAATTGTACATTGGCATTCCCCCCACACTGATTTTGCATTTGAAAATAAATTTTTTGATATCAAAAATGTGTTTACCTGTGCCTTCATTGCCTCCATGGTAATTTTCCGCTCCATATCACCATTCTTCGGGAATCCTTTGGCCTTCACGTGCATCTTGATCCGGCCGTCGGCAAGCACTTCTTTGAAGCTGTAGCTCTTTGGTCCCACCGACACGAACTCCTCCATTTTCGAACCGTGACTCAGCTCGTTGGTCAACTGGCCCAAGAACTCTCCAGTCTGTGAGGCTAGAGGGTCAGCACCGGCCGGATACGCATAGATCACCGAGTCAGTGTCTGCAAAATGAAATTACATGGAATTAGGAAGTCTGAACAAAAGCCAGGGGTATATATGTCTGAAAACAGAGCAGAGTTTCACATGAACATTTCTTTGAGTATATTCAAACCACTAACCCATATATAGGACGTTCTCCTCGGGATTTGGGATGCTGCGGACGGCTCGGAATAGTTTGCATCTGAAAAATATAATAATTATAAGGCTATTCAATGTTCACATGAATTCAAAAAAAACCATATCACAAAGCCATGATTGACATTCAACTAACCGTGCATGAGATGTCGTAAATACAGCATACGGCATGGCAGACGTGTCCAAAGGCTCCACACAATCTGCCATCTTGCGAGTGACTACGAGAATCTTTGAGTCACCAATCTCTGCGATACGTCGGACTTCCAGTGTAGGATCCTCCAGCAATACGTGTACTTGAGACATATTGTTGACCAGATGAGTCTGGGGTCGATCCGTCCGCTGTCCGAGCTTTCCCCACTGAAATGTTTGCTTTAAAAATCATTACGAGACCATATAATCGTCAGAAATCTATGTCTAGAAACTCACGAGGGAGTTGAGCAGCAACTTGGCGACTTGACGCATGACCGGATCGTGCGAAATGTTGGCAGCGTCCATGCGAATACCCTCATGCTCGAAGTACCTCTCGATATAGGCCTGTTTCTCAACATCAGTGGCTGCAGTGGCTGGATATCCCGAAGCCTCCTGCCAAATAATTACTCTGTGAACATGGTAACGTTCAGAAACTTTCAAACACCTATCTCAAAAATGTTGGTTTGTGAACATCAACCGCATTTTGATAAAGCTCACCTGCTTGAGCTTCAGGAAACAGTCCACGTACTCGGAGAAGATGCCATGATCGATTTCATCCCCATTCTTTCGATACTGACGCCAGTTGTCCCAATGCATGGCCTTAATTGATATAGTTCGATTTAAAACTCTTAGAGGGTCAAAATGAGGTAACGCGGAAAACCCACCCCAAAGACTTCCAGAATTTCGTATCCTTCCTCCAAAGCCAGATTCAGTTCAAACGATGTGTACGTCCCCAGAATGGCTCGCTCATTCACATCATGACTGCACGGAGCCCCACCCAAGCCGTTCACGGAGCATCCTAAACATTTATATGACTAGGGCGTCGTTAGTAACACTGACTGAATTGCCACAAATCCAAGGCTCACCTGTGCAGAGGGGAAACATCAGCTTTCCTGAATGTCGCGCCGGAAGTACGGGGATGTGTTTGTGCTGCGGTGGAACAACCTGCAAATCACCAGTGAAAAATATTTCTCCAAAACAAAAACATCTAAGCAACGTTTCAAGTCAACTCACCCGACAACTGATGATGCCCTGGACGGTGAGCTCATCCACCGAGCGAATTGGCACAGCGATGTCCCTAGGATGAACGGCCCGTGCTGCACCAACCGGATACGGGCAATTTTTCATGACATCCGGGTACAAGCTGAATAAGTCAATTAAGAAATGAAAAATCACTTTAATTTGATGCATCAATTTGATCTCACGAACCTCGTAAAGTCCTTATAGGACATCTCCTTGCCGACAGAGTTTCCAGGACACATTTTCATCCTGATCACCTCCGTCCTTCCTCCAAACAGCGCTTCGGCAGCGATTACAGGACCCTAGAAACCGGTCAATTGAATTTATCATCTCCCTGGGGAATTCAATAAAGCTTGTGATAAATTCTTACTAACCTGACGGTGATTCTTCTTGAGGAACTCATCGAGACTCCGATCTGACTGCCGCTCCTTGTCTATCTGACACTCGTAAACCACTTTGAGGTCACAATGGGTTTCTATGATCGCTTCCCGGACCGCATCACGATCCCGAATTTGTTGTGCCGTCAAACCACTGTGCATCTTCTTGTGTGCCGCGTATTTACAGTCATGAGCGTGCCAGAAGCACCCCTGAACGAATAGATGTTACATGTTATACAGAAATTTCAGCCCGGCATTCTAAAGAATTTCATTTCGAGAGAGAATTTCGAAAGAGTGTAGAAAATAATGTGAATGTATCAAAAACTAACTTTGATTTCAATGGCAATCCCATTCGGATAATCCACACAACGATGGATGAACCCGTCGACATGGTACTGGGTGTTGGGAATCTATAAACATTTCATTAGTACTTGTTCACATATATATCACTCTTTTACACATAGTGGAATTTGCGTTGGAAAAATGGATCGTGAAACTGACGATGATGTCTTACCTGGTACTCTCCCACATTGTCTCCGGTACAGATATTTTCGGTCTCTGTCTTCTGCATCCAGGCCAGGTATCTCGAGGCAATCACACTCTGTTTGATGGATGTTCCTTCGAGACTTGCATCCAGAACAATCGTGTTCAGGGGTAGGTGATTTCTGCGGAATGTTTTTACGGCAGCGCTTGCGGAAGTCACCGTTTCTTCAAATAAAACGACATTGGTCTTCTCTCGGAAACTTTTCTCAAACTTATTCATGGCCGCGGCCAACAAGATCACATCGGCACAGCAGTAGGTAAGAAGCTCTCGACGGAAATTGAACGGCTGATTGGCATTCAGACGTTCCTGATAGAACTGTTCGAACTTGATTCTCTTCTCCTCTGGGCGCTGGTCCACTCCATATTCGTCTCTAGAGGGCATCGGGCCCTCATAGTCGAAATTCTCCGGCCTCACAAACTTGAAGGGGAACTCTCTGCAAGACAGAATGAAAAGTCAGTTAACGCTATTAGACAGTTAATTCAGGTCTTGCAAACTATAAATCGAGGTTGCTGAAAATAGTGTAAAATTAATAATAATTCAACCAAAATGTACCAACCCCTTGACGATTTCTGGGATTCCGAACGTCTTCGAGAAGGTAGACAAGGCGGCAGGAACATAATTGAAACTGTCGAGAAACCGCATGCCGTCGATAGAGATGAAATTGATTTTGGTCCCGTCGCAGACCAAGGCCTTAGGAGCAGGGGTACCATCTGCGAATATATGTCGCAAGATGAATTGGCCATCGTACCTGAAAACACGTGTTTCAAGAAATGTTGAATATGCGAAAACTTAAACATTGTACCTGGAAAATTATTATTATTTGAGAAATGTTAAAAAGGTGAAGTATTGTAACGCACCCCTTCATGTTATGGGCGACAGCTGTGAACCCCTTGTGATGCTTGTTGACGAGCCAATTTCCAAAGACCGTCATTACGTCCACATCTTCATTTCCAGACTGTACGCAATCAAAAGACCAAAAACGTTGGCCATCGGGTGAGCAGCTTGTACAGGTAAGCTCTCTCGACTCTTGCAACGTGGTAGGCACATTGTCTCGACACGACGAACAGCATCGAAGAGCCATGGCCAGAACTACGCGGTGGTACGCCCGATTATTTTCTTCCACCGTCATGGTCTGAAAACGTTATGTAATAATTTACAATGATTAGTCTATATAGCTCTATAGCTGGTTTTGGTTGAATAGTTGTAGTAGACAATTAACATACCTCCAGATCATAATAGATTCTCTTCTCGGTGATCTTCTTCTCATTGAGGGTGGAGGGGCTCATCATGCAGGTATGACCGGCTTCGCGCTCAGTGTGACAGCGATTGCAGTAGGAAAATCCACAAGTATGGTTATTTTTGCGGTCGGTGTAGTAGGGAATGTGGCACAGTCGACATGGCTTGGTCTCTGAGCAACGACTGCGGCCCCCTCGAGGCCCTGAAATAGACATTGCTAAGTTCCCTCTCTTAAGCAGAAAACTAACCAAATTAAACGAATTCAATTTAAAAAAAATGCTAAATATTTTGAATATGTCCCACCTCTCTGATTGTGTGCGTCGAAACAGGCCTGGCTCTCGAAGGTGATGGTACAAATCTGACACCGTCTTCGTTCTCCAACGACCTCTTCACAGCCTTCACGGAGACATTTTCGGCAACGCAGAGGACAGGTATAATGTCTTCGTGCCTCGTGGGTCCTCACATCACACATGGTGCAGTAAAAGTTGTTTTTGAAGAACTTCGCCAAGTGTTTAATGAATTGGTAATGGCCATCTTTCAACAGTAGCGCCAACACGTTCTGTCGTCCAGCGAAAGGTCCGCGGAATACCACATCGCTGTCAAAATTGTCATTGATGACCATCAGCTGATATTCTCCGTACAAGTGCCTCTGTAGTGCCTCAACATGTTCCATCGAGAAGTTTATCTGGGTAGTGATTCCAGCTCTTTGACGTAGATCTTCCGCCTCAGTGCGTACTTCTCGTGAATGCATAGGGTGTCGATCATCCGCACGGCAAACGGCTGTCCATCTGCGTCGATTCGCACTGTTGCGCGAGGCCGTGAGATTGATGTATGCAATCCCTTGAATTACTGCATGTAGGAGGCAGTTTTTGGCCACTGAAAATAAGCTACCACATTCAATGATATAAAATCTTTGAGAAAAGTGTTAGAACCACCATTTGACCACTCCCCTCAAATATAACCGATAAAATAACCATTCATCCCTTTGACGTATACTTGAAAATGTCTTGAGAAGTTGAAAAGCAGGGTAAAATTTTCACTGACCTCTGTTTTTGGTGACGTTGCGCCAGTTGGCATCTCTAGGTTCTGGGCAGTTTTCCGGACGTCCTGTAAAGAACTTATTACAATAATCCTTGATTTTTGGTAATATCATTAATTAACTCTCGATTGTACACACACCTCCAGTTTGGTTGACTATAGTGCCCATCGTTGGACGTCCTGACCCTCGAAGCCTCTTGATACCCACAATTGTCACCCGGAGCTGTAATATGTGAATACAACTTGAATACACGTATGACGAAAGAACATTTCAACCGTTAAAATATTGTACTCACCTTATTGTCAATCGCTCCAATACCTCGGGCCGATTGTCGGTGATTTGTAAGTTCCTCTCTCAAGAAGGCTGTCGTGAATGCGGCGATAGGCCGATACGAGAAATAAAATGAATCGTTCCATGACGGATGGTCCAGTTCCATACCCACCAACATGTCCGCATCCGCTCCTCGGAACACTTTGGTCATTACATCAATAAAGCAGGCTGCGTACACCTCTTCCACGTTGGGGATAGAATCGATGGAGGGGTCAAAAGTTAGAAGAAGTTCTCGACGACTCATCTCGTTCCGGTTGGGGCGTTTTCGAGCCGGTAATTCTTCAAAACTGTACAGGGTGGTGATGTTCCGGGACCCTCCCTGCTGTTCGACTTCTTGTGGTTCTTCGAAAAGGTTCGGGAACATCTCCCGCTGTCTCTGCTCCTGTAAAGTACTTTGTGTTCAAGACCTATAAGACGGTTCAATTTCCCACAAAACGATTTACTTCTTCGTAACGAATTGGTCATGCTTCTCACCTCAGCTTCGTACAGAGCCTCCCATTCAGATTCGGTCATTGATCTGTCTAAACCTTCCTCTTCTTCACCTTGACCTTCTCCTCTTTCTTCCCGCTCCTCCTGCAAAAAAAACCTTGCTAGAAAAATTTTGATCGTGTAAAGCCTTACTTTTGAGCCTAATACAATAGAGTATAAGTTCAACAAATTGCCGGTAGTTTTAGATCCCTACTCTATTTTTACAGTCTTGACCATGTTTTAGTTATTTTTCTGGAGATATCTATGCCTCTCTCGCGCAGAGTGTCTCATCATTTGTCCTCCGTGTGTTCACGTGTGTTTCACGCCGTTCATTTAAACGCGTTTTGTTAACTATATGTAGACGTAGGTGTCTATACTCTGGTCTTTTGCCATACTCTCTAGCAGTGCGCGCCTCGTCTGCATCCTCTTTAACGATGCCCTATCTCGCCCCTCAGCTGTTTTTTGTTAACCACGATCAATCGTTCACTCATTTCTAATATACAGAATAGAACACTGGTTTTCAGCATGTATTTATTAATACTCAGGAATCAGAAATCGACCTCAGACTCCTGAATTTCTTCCTCCAGATCGATTTCGCTTTCTTCGTCGTCGTCTTCTTCGTCATCACTGCAATCGCTGTCATCGATTATACAGCGGGGCGTGGACTGAAAATTCATTGTTAAAAGTTATATGTAATATAACTAGGTACTCTCTCTCTCTCTCTCTCTCTCTCTCTCTCTCTCTCTCTCTCTCTCTCTCTCTCTCTCTCTCTCTCTCTCTCTCTCTCTCTCTCTCTATCTCTCTATCTTGTTCTCTCTCTCTCTCTCTCCCTCTCTCTCTTTCTCTTTCTCTTTCTCTTTCTCTCTCTCTCTCTCTCTCTATCTTGCCCTCTCTCTCTTTCTCTCTCTCTCTCTCTCTCTCTCTCTCTTTCTCTTTCAGACATTCACATACCTGGCTACGTACTTCATGCTCCTCTTCAATAGCCCGCTCTTGCTCAGGATCCACCATTTGAAGCAAGGCCTCCCACTAGAACATGTATAAATTATTAAATACATCAAAGATTCATGTTTCAATAAGACTACACTAGTAACATGCCGCACCTCTTCATTATTGCCTGAAATGTCAATAACGTACCCATTTCTGTTTTGTCTCTTCCTCCTCTGCTTCTTCCTTGGCTTCCTCTCTTTTCACAGCCTTTTCTATGCACTGCATCTCTCTCTCGGCCTCCTCGCGTTCATCTTTCTCGAGCATCTCCTCCAGAGCCCCGGCCAGTGTGGTCACTTGCTGAAACACAAATATTCTGTCTCATTCGGAATTCCTTGTGCCCTCCATGATCTATACACATTTCTAGCTAAAGAGAACAAGATATTTATTAAACTGTAAGTACCTGGGTCTCCACCACAGGCCATTGGAAAGGAAGTTCCGAGAACGGGATCCCACACATTACGCATTGTTCATACTGTAATACACGTAAATTAACTCTGAAGTGATAACGTTAAATAAAAAAAAAAATGTGCTCCGATCATTACATACTACAAAATTTTACAGAACGTATTGCATTCCCCCCTCCCCCAGGTAATGCCTTTTTTTTTAAAAGAAGTATACCATGTTCTGCTATTATACAGTTTGGAAACTCACACTCAAACGCTCGAAGCGGCCTGGAAATTCCCCATACGCTTCCTTGTACTTCCAGTAAAACGCATCCATCTATAAAATTGGTATGAAATCAAATTATTATCATTCTTGAACCTAGATAGACAGTGTATACTTTGTAATATTATAAGAAAAAGTACCTCGTTCTCCTCCAGCGCTCGCGGGGGTACCCCAACCGGACCTTTCGACTTCTTCGTCTGGAATACATATATTTTCATACGGGGAATGTAAACCTACAAACTCTAGGTACCGTTACACGCATCAGTGTAACAGTTCAAGTACTGAATGAGTGGAGTAAACGAATCATGTGTATCAGAAATATTACAAACGTATGATTATGTGACAAAGTTCTTACCCTAAAACGAATAATGATAATAATAATTATAATGATACAAGTTATAATAACAATGAAAGAGCAAAATCACCTCTTCCACTCGTTCGTCCTCTCCAGTAAGATCAACCACCTCGATAGTTCTTTTCTGAAATATAAAGATACAGAAAAATGTCAATAGTGTCGTTACTCATGGGTGTTCACTGTTAAATGTTCGCTATGAGCAAACTACACTTGTGCAACGTTATATTAATTAAGTCTCCTGCATATGCCTAATGTTTACGGTTCGATAGATTTGAGTAGACTACAATTGTGCAACCCTATGCATTTAAACCAATGTAAAATGTTTGAGAGATATGAGCAGACTACAACTATGTAACATTCTATCAGTCTAACCTAACTATTGGTCTACGGTTTCAAAACTTACCTGTCCTGACATTGTCTTTTCTTAGTAAGGGGTACTCCTGAAATAACAATACTTAGATATAGATGATAGATATAGGTTCATTCACTACTGTATTCTACTCCAAGTATGGCTGCTCCACATGTCGCCCGAAAACAAATCAATCAAGAAGGCACTGGCTATCAGTATTATGAAGAGGTATATTTATATCAAGAAATGTTTTAACATCTGATTATGTCACGACAAATAACTGTCAAGATTGAATACTTTTCAGGTAAAACTCCCTCCAACCGCTGTGAATGAAAAGATGGGTGAATATTTTATGAATTATGATAATCAGCAAGGTTCCTCTAATGCAAATCCGGAAATTACGGAGAAGAAAGTAACGACAGCCAAAACTATTCCGGCCTTCTCCTTCAATTTTGCGAAACAGAGTAACCCTACGTTCTATATTTATCATTGAATAAAGATGTGTACCATCGTGTTTGTAATATATCCACGAGAAATCGAGAGAAACCCGAGTAAAGTAAAAATTGAAGAAATGAATAGAATATAATAGACTTGTACGAATATGCAATGTATTCTTGACAGTTGGTTTGTTCGTAGTCATAATCAGGTCTCCGAATCAAAACACAGTTCCTACCTCGACATATCACGGTTCGCCTTATCAAGCTTCTGATCAAAAACATTATTTGAAATAAACCTATTCATGCATCATTCCAACTTTATCGGCCTACAGACCAGTCGTCTTCTCTACAATGTACAAGGTAACTTTCTTCTTATACTTTTCATTTTCTAGAAGTTTAACATTTTTCTTCATGAGAACTTGCTACGTTCTTTCAGAAACGCAACGTCTCACCTTCTAATGCTGTTCCTGTCAAGGTAACCTTTTCATGATTATTCTTTTCATAGTCTTGTTAACCTATATCTGCTTGTATCAATTTTGTAAATCATTATAAACCTATAGAAAACCAAAGATGAGATGACTCCTGTGACTTCCGACGTTCCCGCTGTAGAGCAAACTCCTTTCGACCGATTGCCTACAAAAATTAAGGTAGTTTATTTTCTCACTTTCTCTCTCTCTCTCTCTCTCTTTCTCTCTCTCTCTCTCTCTCTCTCTCTCTCTCTCTCTCTCTCTCTCTCTCTCTCTCTTGTTTCCCTTCTCAGGTTCCGCGGTAGTTGCTAATTATTTCAGAATCACTGTATGAAGTATGACGAGGTCACGCACGACGATTATCAGGCCATACCTCAGCCAGCCATTCTCTTCCGTCCTGGTGGTCTCAACGTTGCCATGTGTCTTCTCTGTATAGAAATGGGGCGAAAAATGGAGCCACTTAAGTTGGAGAACAAGTGTCATGGTCTAGGTTAGTTTTATATGCTACACAAACTTCAAGAAACATATTTCATTCATTTAATGTTTCACTGAATGAGGGTTTTACAGTTGTACCCTTGTGCCCCGGATGTGCAAAGATGAACACTCGCATCGGGCAGGCTACTTACTACGGGACGTTTATTAAAAACATTGTCGATGAGTGCCAGAAGAAGGATAATACGTCAACTTGATAAGTTTCCGCACATATTGTTCAATTGTACACATGAATCGATATATATAAACAACCAAACTTCTTCGGTAATTTCATAGCAATGGATCTTCGCATGTCAACCACAGAGATATCCTCCATACTTTCAAAATGTCGGTACACAAAAAATACTTTTCTTGGAGTTTTTCCTGCCGATACTTGTCCTCCTCTAACCCATGATCGTCCCTTAGGCATAGTTTGGAATACTGCCAAAAGTGGTAGTGATGGTGAACATTGGATTGCTTGTTATTTTTCCCGAACCGGTGTTGCGTATTATTTCGATTCAAGTGGATCTCAGGTTAGCGAGAGTATTGCAAAACATCTGAAACAGTTCTCCTCACGCATAAGTCATGTGTTTCAAAGACCCATACAACCCTTTTTATCTGATGTGTGTGGGCATTATTGTATAATGTTTTTAATTCTAATAGGCAGGCAAATCAGTATAGATCACATAAAACAATTGTTTTCATACAAATACTTGGAAAAGAACGATTTTCATGTTAAAAAATGGTTTTCGCAACATATGCAAAGATGTGAAGCGACAAGTATAAAAGGGTCACTGTAATTATATTCGGCACATGATGTTCTCCAAGATGGCTGCCGGTAATGTTCCTCAGATTCCTCTCAGTCCTCCACCTCCTCCCGTTGTTGAGGATCAGAAACCTCTGTCACCCGTCGCCGTCTCTGGAAAAATGTTTACTTGTATCGATTGTCGTAAAAGCTTTCCTCATCCCGAAAGTCTCCGTAAACACAAGAAGTCTGCCAACCATCCCAATGTCCCCATCAGTTCCAAGAAACCCGCCCGTGTTGTGAAAGGAACTAAGGAGACCGTTGAGCCTGTTCATACAATCGGTGGCCTCCGCTTCTACAATGATAAAGACAATAATATATATGTATCTTTTCAAAAATAAATGAGTCATCAAGTGTGGTTTTTTACTTGTTCTGTGGAAATTGAGTTGAAAAAAGTTTTACATAAAAAATTGAGTTGAAAAATATTTACCTGAAAAATAGGTTGAAAAATTTTTACCTAAAAAAATTAGGTTGAAAAAGTTTTACCCAAAAAATTGAGTTGAAAAAATTTTACCTAAAAAATTAGGTTGAAAAAGTTTTACCTAAAAAAGTTGTACCTAAAGTTTTACCTAAAAAAAGTTGTACCTAAAAAGTACTTGGGTAAAAAGGGGGCGGGGCCAAAAGGGGGCGTGGTCAAAAGGGGCGTGGTCTCATCCAGGAAGGGGCGTGGTCTCATCCAGAAAAGTAGATTTGGGGCGTGGCCTAAAAGGGGCGGGGCGTGTGTCAGGGGGCCCCCATACATCTCTGAGGGGATCAGCTAGTACCACTCGGTGAGTTCAGTTGGGGCTAGAAGATCCATCTGACAGTTGATCAGGCTCTCAAAAATTCCCATATGTGCCAACCCAACTGCAACTCAATTATACTGATGTTGTATGCTAGGATGCAATCATGCTTTGGCTATTCACTTTTATATTCAAACAACGCTGTCTTCACCCTTGTCCACTTGAGATATAGTTACTGTACGTTCCACTTTTTTTCCACGACAGCTCGAAATTGCGGAAAAAAATTCTTACATTCATGATGAGTTCGAATAGGGGGTTCAATTATTTCAATCTTTCGTGCATCATTGCACATTTGACTATTGCAGAACCTACGGTTGACCATCTTGAATCTGCCGACGAGAATTTCTGCTCCCAATTCAATGCGCACTCTTCAATTGCCCTCTTATCCGAAAAATGTTGTCAGGCTGGCTGCAACTTGAGACTCACAAGGTGGGGTGTACTTCATGATCCAAAATTGATTATTGGCTTTTGGCTTTGACTGTTTGACTTTATTGTTGGCTTTGGCTTATGGTTTAGCTTTGGTTATTGGCTTTTCTGCTAAAAAGCTCTTGAAAACAATACTCAGGCTGTGGAATCTGCATTATTTACTACATAAAATATAATCAGCAATACGTTTTGCTCAGAAATAGTGCTAAATCTTTTTCAATGGGAGACGGAATTTATAAAATGATTATTGTTATGTGTTTGCATTATTCTGTTCTTTGTTATAGGACTGTAAATTGTTAAGCATTCGTTCTTCCAGGTTTGCCATTTGCAAAACAAGAGTGCTGCTCATGTCAAGCATAAATGCTCTAAGAAGAAAATCAGACAAACTGACTGTGTATCGCACCTTTATTACGCCTTTCGTCACTCATATTTCTGTTACGAACACAGTTGCTCTCAAGGCCACTATCGATTCTACTGATGTGTGCCCCTTGATGATGTCAAGAGTCATGGGTATTTCTCTGAACAGGTGGGTGTCCATGTTAATTTCGCGCAGTTGAATGTTCGTGGGAAAACATTTCAGGAAGATTTTTTGGTCACCTAACCGGTTTTTCGGTAACCTTTTTAGGTTACTTCGATAGGTAACCGGTCAGTAACCTAGAATGAAAACTCGGATTCCAGTTGTAGGTCACCTATCGATTACCTGTGAGGTAACCTAGAAAAAGGATTACCAAAAACCCTTCTTGTTACCTAAAAAACACGGTTTGTTGTTGAATTGACCAATATTTCGGCGGTGTCATGTAAAATATTCACGTGAGCAAAATGGTGTTTGAGTTGGTAGCCAATCCTAGTACAGTGTTCTCTCCGCCAACAGCCGTGTTCTCATTTAGAATTCGTTCTCGACGACAGCTATACATTACTCTTACTAGTTACAGCCGACATACAAGTTTTTTGTTTTAGATTGACAAGTTTGGTGAAGATGTTGCATCTTCCCGAATTCCCACATGGTCGGACCGGCATGCGGTACTCCACTCCAGCCACACATCAACGCATTGCCAGGGGGCTAGCGCTACTCGAAGGAGTTGCTCAAGAACATCCATGTGGGGGGTTCTTGGTCCCTCCTGGTTTCACCAAGAGGTAAGTGTTTCATTACTATTCACAGCTTTCTTCGATATTGAAATTTATTTTGTTTTGGTCTTTCAAAACACGGGGATGTTTTCCTCTGGAGTGTAGACAGGTTTTCGCGACCAACCAGAGCAATTTGCTAGTGATAGTAAGCAGCTAACTATTTGACACCAGTTTTAAAATCACACACTTTGTTAAATGTTCTGCGTCACTGACATCTTTCTGCCTGAAACGATGAATGAACGCGCGGCTTTAACTTGCCTTTTTTTTGGTCGAAAAAGAAATATATCATTTTGTAGGTATTTGCTGGACAAGTGTGACACCACTCGCAGATTCAAATGGACTACCATGAAACAGGCCATAAATCAAAGATTCTATTTTCGGAAGGCGAGTTAAATTTCAAAATCAATTCATCAACAAATGAAACATAACTGGCAGTAGGATCGCAAGCGACGGTTCATAAGATGTGGTCGTGAATGCATTGTGGCTAACGATTGTCATATAAAACTAGCAGTGATAGAACCAGTAACTACCACTACTGCATTGCTAGGTCAAACTTCCACAACCGTCTTTTAGCAACGAACGAGATTAGCGATGAACGAGACATTGCACTTTCTGTTGCGTTGTGTGTTAAGTTTAACTAGTACTAAACTAGTTCTCGTCCACGTGATCGAGTCTGACCAATCCTACTGCAAGCACATTTCATAAGGATTCCCACCTCAGATGCAACATCTGCTCTGCACTCAATAGAGGACTCATTGCTTAAAACAGAAGAGCAGTGAACAAGACAGAGCTTGAGGCTGCGCGGACAATTCACTACAATGACGTTAAGTGAGTTACCGACATTCAATGGTTGGATAAACTTGGGAAATGTTAAAAACTTCTTTGGCAGTGACTTGTTTTTTTCGTTCCCACGTTACTGGTTTTAAGTTGAACTCGCAATTTCTTCCCGTACTGAAACCGTACATCACTGCCTCAGATCAGGAACAGCACAGAATGTGAGTGGTTCCGAACCAATCAATGAAACCAGTTCTAATAGTGGTCATCTTACTAATGTTTACGCCTGGTTCGTTTTCATGTCTGAGAGTAAGAAATTCATTTGGCGTGACACATTGCAGCACGGAGAGACAGATAGTTTACACATCGGAAGAACTGTCCAGAACCGATCCCTTCAGTGTACTCTCTATTTCTCATGACGGCATGAGCAAAGATGGTACCAAGTTGCCATCTTGGTTCTCTCGAGCGAAGGTAGTCGGCGACGATAAAAGATTGCTCTTCCCATTGCACGGAGTTCAATTCGGACGTAGATCTGCTCTGCAGGTGATATATTCATGTCACCGAATAAATGGTATTTGCAAACGCAGCTACATCTCAACCTCAACAACAAAGCTGTACTATGCGAAGGGGCTGGCAGTCAATCATTTCATAAATGGTCAATTCAAGTTTCTAGGAATGGATCAAAATTGGCTGGAAATTGACACAAGAATTCGCGATGATTTTTATAAATTCCAACTACAAACTAATTTCACCTTGCTTGACAACTTTCTCTTACTAAAACAATTTTTTTCACTCGTGGGGGAGGGCTGTGTCACCCAAGCGGCAGTCCGCGAGCTACGATTTTTTTTGTTGTAATCATGTTTTTATTTCAGATAACACTATGTTCTCCAACGTGGTCTTTGCTAACCCAGGAGGTCTCATCAATGGTGGAACAAACTACTACGTGTCTTCCATACTCCACGCTCTGAGCACGGCAAGTTACATGATTTCTCATGTTACGGCTTCTACCTGACTTCCACCCATCTTCCATTTCATTAACAAGTTAACATCTTTCTCAATAAACTTTGTTTCAATAATCGTGTTCAATAATCAATAATGTGTCGAATAATCAATAATTTTTCCATAATAATTTTCAGGTCGACGTTGTACCACCGACTCTGATTTTTCTTCAAGACAACGTACCAGCCAATAAAAGCGACGTGTTCTACAGTTTCATAGGATGGCTTATCCTGGTTTTCCCAACTATTCGCACCGTGAGTTTTCCTTTTACTTTTTACAACGGCAAACAACGTGGTAGTCGAACCCAAAATGCGAAAGTCAAACCCTTTGCACATCAAACTTTCACCAATGCAAATGAGAAAGCTGTTGAAATAAACGAGTGAATCAATCCCAATTTATCTGTTTGTCACTCATGTATCTTCATTGAAATTATACGTGTATCCCTCTTCAGCGAAATTTAAAAAAATTACAGATTCACCTCATCTATGGTATGGTTGGTCACACTCACTCAACAATCGACGGTCTCTTTGGGACAGTGAAGCACAAGTTTGGCACGAGGGATGTTACGTCCGGAGAGGGTATGTTTCACTTTTCCTATGATAGTAGCCTCAATGTTACCCTTAACATTTATACATCTCATAGCCTCTCGAAATAGTTCCAGCACTCATAACATTATCTGGCATGAGCCAATCTCTTTTCTTGCGCTAGTCGGTCAACCCTTGCGTCACAACACAATTTCACAAAGTGTATTGTGATTTTTAGGATGTTTTCTATTTAACTGTGAAAAATTGCATGATAGAGCATACATGCAATGTTCACAGCAAAACTAACTCTCAATTCTCTAGCTAGTAGGCTATCTCCACACCACTTTTACACGGCGTAAAACACGGCGTGGCACGTTAATTGTGAATTGGTTACATCATCTATTCTAGCGTGTTTGCAGATGTAGAAGAAATTCTGCACGAACTGCGCAGCGTCACGGAGGTTGCCATCTCTCCACGCATATGGGACTTTGAACCCCTGAAGTTTCACTCCAAACACATAGAAGGTAGAAATCTTCAGCACCAGATGATGTTTTTCCGCGACGATTCCGGAGGTGAGGCAGCTTCTCATCGAGAACCTTGTAGTAGTTGGAGGAGGAAATGAACGAGCGTACCTCATAGACTGAGACGTAACTATACACCGCGCGAATTCTGAGTTTTCATGACGGGAAAAACTGCGGTTTGGATTGGATGATAGTGAATGTCTAGTGAAAAAAAATGTTACCGCAACCCCTTTTATCAGATTTTCTATGGCTTATGAGAAGATTCGTAATCAGCCTTACAGCAGTTATGTTATGCCAATGTCTCGACAGTATTTTACCTTTCCTACTTGAAACTAAGAGATGCTGTTTATTTACAGACGTGTCGTTCAAGTATGCACAGTACATGAGGTCTAGCAAATTCCATTCCGAAGAAGTCACAGGCAGAGATCAGTGGACGCTGTTCTTGGTATGTCATTTGCCTCCGTTTGGTGTGTGAGCGTATCATCCTCCTTTTTAACATTCCATATTTTCCTCGTTCCAATACAGTATTTTCCGAAAAAAAGATGAAGCGTCCTTATTTTCATTATATTTCTTCATAAAGTACTGCCGTACTAAATATTATTCTACTATATTAATAAATGGTTCATCAGGTTTGTAAACTTTGAGTTACTGATTTTATGTATTTAGTCTGGAGAACAAGTGCCTGCCCAGGCGTTCCGACCGGAGAGTATCCCATTTGACGTCTCCACTCTGACAGATAGATGTGATACACTAGTGAACTCACTCGCTGGTTTCATCAGCGACCAGGAACGCGATGAGCTTCTCCAACTTCCACCAAAAGTGGAAAGTGCATATCACGCATCTGGTAAGTAGCAACTTCAATATATTTTCAGATTATTCACTTAAACTAAGAGAACTATAACACTTGCATTACGTGTTAAAGAGCCTACTAACTGTTAATCAATCAGATATTCCGCTGAATCTATTTCGAACCACTCTTATGAGTGAGTTCAATGGGGACGCTTCATTCAGCGTTGTAATTCATAAGTTTTCATTAATTTCCTTTGGAGCGAAGTGAATGTGTGGTTTTTACAGCCGACATATCCGATGTCATAATGGCCATACGGAATGCCACACTGACAGTGTATCGCACCCACGTAGATCCGGTTGACAATGACAAGGTTTTGGGCAAGGTATTGTCTGATCTTGGCGTGAAACCCGTTCGTCCTTGGAAGCCCATTAAGATAACGAACAAATCCAAACGTGGCACTATTGCGAAAAAAACTAAGCCGTAAACGCCATGCCTATGTTATTCTGATTAGGCTTCTGGCATTGTGGTTGCTTCAACGTATTTCTTATTTGAGATTATTACTCATTAGTAGATGTTATCAGTCTTTAGTTGATTAATGCTTGTTATAAATGATTATTGATATTAGTTACTATTTCATCCTTTTCTAATGATATTCCTGGTTATTACTTGTCACAGGTTATTAGTTAATATTTCACCCTTTTCTGAATTCTCCACTATAATACATTGTCGCTTTATTTCAATAAGTCGCACATTGCGCTATTTACCTAGTCTATGTTATATCTACATTTTTACAAGCAAACAAACATGTGTTCGGTGTTTTGAAATCCTTTTTCATACGAATTTTCAGAAAACTTGATATTTTTCCTCATAATTGCACACTCAAATCGTGTTTTTGCTTCAGCAAAAATCACGAAATCTACAATTTCGCTTAATCACTTGTGCCGATTCGGTAAATATTTCAAGGATATTTCTTCGGTTTTTTTATCATGTTCCTCTGCTTCAAAGTCAATCTCTCTCGGTGAATTCGCCCTCTCGTTTGTGTTGTTTTACAAGTTTGCTAATGAAAATTTGCTGCTTATTTGCTGTACAAGACAAAATTTCAGTATTCTTCATTTTATTACGTTTTGTCGCATTCGTGTAACAAAATCTCTCGTTTTGCTTGATTGCCATGTTTCTCCGATCCAGTGCTTCAATTTGAGAATGACTCGGCGATTTCCGCGGAATCTGGAAATAAACATGGTTTGTAAAAATCTTTTAGTTTGCCGGGTCCTATATTAAAAAGGATTGTTGATTAGATTGGGATGAAGAAGTTGATTTCTGTGAACTGCATCTGGAACTGAAAGTCTTCCACGTCTCTCCTAGAGCTATACTGTTAGTCCTTCGAACAGCCACGTGAAACATGTCGAACAAGACAGAACTCTAAATTAACGTGCAATAACCAAACGAACGATGACTTTTAGAATGCAGACAATTGACTATTCATTTTACTTCTAGTATAGCGGTTCTCCGACACCATAAAACCTCGATTTAGGACGAACCTCGACTCTCTTAAACAGGCCTATATGATGTATGTTGCCTTAACTTGTGTCGAAATTCGTGAATAACAACGTGTATCGAGCTCAACCCTTATATGAGAAGCCTGATCGGAGTCAAAGATACTGACGGAGATCATTTCATAGACTGCAAATGTAGAAAACTGGCTGTGCACAAAATTCTAGAAAAACGCCGGAAGGGGTAGATACATTTTGTCTTTTCTGCGTTGATGTTTCCATCAATGCATGTTTTTTCTCAGTATACCTGTCTTTCTTTTTCTTCGAGCATTTCCCACCCATCCAGACGCTGTATTCAAAAACAAACTGAATGCAATATGTTGACGACGTCAAAAAAGTTCACTTGGGGCTGAATACTTCCGATAATAATACAAACGTGAGGGATTTTTATATTTTATAATTAGGTCATTTTCTATCATGGTCTAGTCCCTACTAGTCGGTAGACGAAGTCTCTCTTCGTTGCCCTGTTTCCAAGATCTTCACACTACGTGTCTATTCAGGTATCCGGGATGATGGACGTGGAGAAAAAGACGAGATGGAAAACCCGGGCCACGCGCGACTGGGAATCGCTGGTCCGTATTCCCAACAGGAATGCATGTTTCACAAGCAGTTATCTTCCCCCTCCCCCGAAGAAGTTTCTCGCATGTCACAGGATCAATGACAGAAGAGCATTCGATAGTCCACCATGAAGGCTTCTATGAAGGACCAAGACCTTACAAGAAACTGCTACTACAAAGATCTGTGACATGTATGATGATCACCGCCTCGTAACGAAGCGAAGTGAATGAATAAATATGTAAATATGTAAATTAGGTCATAACCCTATTATGTATCCTGACTATGAGACCCGTTGTGATTTAGAACTTTTTCTGATCTCGTAGTTCGGCTCAACTACGTAAATCCTTGTATAGTATAGGCCATATTGCATATTGAAGTCATTGAACAAACAAATATCAATTAGCTCGGATGTATTGTTTTGGTAAAATTTGAATAGGACGTGGGAATATGTATACAGGCTGATGATGCCTCATGGGTGGTGATCGAGAGAATGAGTTGTGTTTGTTTAGGCCTTTGCGCACACATTCTCAGCTTTAGAAAGTAGAGGAATATGCTTTTTTTCCAAGTTTTAGAAGTTGACATGTTGAATATCATCAATGATCAAATGGTGTTCATCAATGATATCTCTATTCACGCACGGCGTACGAAGGTTCGATTCCTGCCTGGAGCACAAAAGTTGCTCTCATTTGAACAAAATTATAACTACGTCAATCGTTCTGAACTACGACTCCGTTAAAAACTCCAATAGAACCTCATAACATTCCTCGTTTAGCTCATTGTTCATAAAATATCATTTTTATTAAAAGTGACCATTACTTCGTAACTATAGAAAAAGAGTTCAATTAGTATGAAAAACGGATGTAAAGAAAATTAAGATTAGTTTTGGATGAAAAGTGTGCAAGAATTATGAAAGAAGTCTAATAAAAATATTTTGAGGAAAAGGCTAATCTCGCTTTTGTTGAAAAAAAAAACAGAGTGTAAGCTAGATCATTGTGAGTCGCAGTCATAAGTTTTTTTTTCGGTAACAAAAAACTCGGTATCCATTTTTTTCCGAAATGTTAAACCGAGCGAGATTAGCCTTTTCCTCAAAATATTTTTATTGGCCTTCTTTCATATTTCTTGCCCACTTTTCATCGAAAACGAGTACATGGGATCTAACTACAACTACTTTTCAATAAAATTTTCTCTAGATAGAACAGAAGAGCGTGACTACGGATGGTTCATTTGAATTTAACATACAGAGCAACTGCCGCTTTTTTTCGCGGCGAAACGGCGTCTTAGCAACCAGGTTTAAAATATCGAAAGAATATAGAGGTTGGATTACTTTACAACACAGCTGCAAAAACTGAGTAAGATTTGGTCGAATGGCCCAGTGCTAGAATCTGCGTCACATGATGATGTAATAAACTCATTATGAATATATATATCATTCAATAATTGATCACTAGTTTAATGCAGGAAAGTTATTTAAAGTATTGATATGGAGGTTTCGGAATATTTTTGGATGCTCATAGCCTTACGGTAATGATGGTTAACATTTTAAGACCAAATAAAACACAACAGGTCTAAAAATAAAAGATAATATTAGCACTTTAAATGTTACAATGGAAGTGTGCAGAAACGAAGCTCTAGAGCTACCCTTCTAGATTCGATTGGCAAGAGCGCATCCTAATGGCCCCACGTGGGTGCAGTTGTACCCCGATGTGGAACCAAATCCAGGATTGTAGAAAATTATATCTCGTGATGTTACAGGAATTCTGAAAAGTAAAACGTGAACTTTTACTCCAATATGAACTCATCCAGTACAACTGCAGTACAGTGAAAGTACGGGTTCGTGTTACAAAATGTTTGGTTCTAATACCAGACGATATTCGTGTTTGGAGTTCATTTGGGATTGAGGACAACCTAGTCTCTCTGTTACCAAAGGTCCTAAGGCTTTTTATCTGACTTTTCTCGACGAACTCTCACCAAATTCGATCTAGGTCCTACACCTATGTCGCCTTTCTCTCGTATTTGAATTTGGTAGAATACCACATAAAAATGACGAGAACTATACTACTGGCAACTTTCAGCTACAAAGTTGGCCAAACATGATAAAAACCAACCTTTCTCTGAGGTACAGATTGAACTAGTAGAAGCAGTGAATATATACGACCACTTGATGAAAAGATGTACCCCTCTGGAATATTCGTTTTCCATAGAATAAAAACCAAGCTCCACCCTTAAAACAAAGGCAGCTCATTCCGGAAAGCTCACTAGGTGGCTAGTTATCAATCGAGTTCTGTGTCAATTGGATAATTCAATCGCGCTAAGGTGACGGTTAGTTGGTGGAATAACTGATAACGTATTTTTGAGAAATTCAAATCGCGAAAATGATCACCAAAACAGAAAGTGAGGCTGTGTTTGTAGTTTGATTCCGTCGTTTATGATCGATTTTCATGAACCACAATGTATGGAGGAATCAAGCTACAACATCATTTCATAAAACGGTACTCTCTTTGCCTTGAATCATCGAAATTTGTTAAAAATGGAGTAAACCCCAATTATGTTGTTTTCAAAGCTATAAACATACCTTCATAAATTCTTTCTTGAAGAACAGGCTCGAGTCTTTTTTGTTCTGAGAGAACAGATCTTGAAATGTTTGCACCTATCTGCATTGCATTCATGTTACCAGTCATTCTGAAACACTGGTTCATTAACCTTCAATTATTAATTTAGACATTATTTGACGAGAAATATAAGTTGTTTTTAGGGACCTGCATGTACTATGAGAATTAAATGGACGCTAAAGCATTAGAACTCGCAACCAAATAAAAGAAAAACCTTCGATATTGAAACAATTTGAGTCAAAAAAATAGCAGAATTAATTCACAAACCTTCCCAAAAAACTAGTTTACACTCCCCGGGACCTCCACGTTCCATTTTAGAAACGTTCTCGTTCTATTGTAGAACTATCGTTGTTTCCATAAGGAATAACTCGAGTTTGGATTGCGTCGGAACACGAACAAGGTTGGAGATACAAGTTTATATGCGAGCGAGCGTAACAAAGAAGATGTAAACCTCTGAAATAACAATGTATTCGTCATCAACAACATCTGAAGCTAAGCTCCGCCCTGAAGATAATAGGTTTTGTTTCTGATTGACCTCAATTTTAATCATTTGGAGACAGGAGACACCCCAGCAGGTGGCTAACTATCAATTGCATTTATCAATTGCAGTGGTTTTTGTCAATTGGATAACGTGTTTGAGCCAAATCGGCGGCTTCTTAGTGCTAAGAACAAATTACTTGTATCTGAGAGAATACAAACAGCCCAATTCACAATAATCTGTTGAACAGTACAGAGATGACTTACAACTGATTATAGATTGTAACACACTAATCGAACGAATGTTCACTTGGAGAAAATGAGTAGTACGAGGCAGAATAGCTTCAGAAGTATGTTCAGTGAAAGGCCTGTTCAGTGAAAACAAAGTGCGTGTTAAAAATAACCCCGCGGACGAAACTTCTGACCCTGTCCCCAAAAAACCATTGGTACGGAGAGAAAAATACCAAAAGGGGTGATGCGGTGCGACTTTCCAAATTGCTGGCTAGTTACTGGTTACCGTTGGACAACAGTTACTATAAAAGGGTACGACCACTGGTTACCACTAGATAACAAAAAAACAGATATAGAGCGAATGTTCTTTTTTTCATTCTTTTTCTCTTCAATGTATTTTTCAAAGTACGAATCTGAATCTTCTCCCAGACTGGTGACGTTTTAATCACGAGAACTTCTTGAAAAGGTTATTTGAAAACCGTGAAACGAAACTGTGAGAAAATGATAGATCATGGAAACTAACCTCTCACTCAATAATACAATGGAAGACTAGTAGAGCAGTAGTATATAAGACCACTTGATTGGAGAATTAGACTCCAGTAATGTTGATGTACCTGTTCCCAAATTAGTGTGAGGTAAGCTCCGCCCAAAGTTGATTGACCTTTGTTGTTTTTAAGTGACTTTTATGGTTTCAGCTCTGGGAAAGATGCCTTGCTGTAATTTTCAATCGGTGTGACCCCAATTTAATTGAGTATTGTCTTGTAGGTGTAGAGAAGTCATTATCTATATGTAAAGTGGAGCAGGTTGAGGTTAGCTGAAAGTTATAAACACGGTTCTATATAGGTTTCAGAATTTTTTTTTTATAGAAAATGATAATAAATCATAGAACTGAGTACCTAGTACTTATAAAGATCACTTTTTTCGAAGAAAGCCTATACGCTTCTGTTTGCCTAAACCGCTGTCTTTGTAGTTTGATTCCGTTGTTTCCCCGTCAAATATTGGAAATAATGCCATGTTTTAAGATCAAACTACAACAATGATTTGGCTCCTCTCTATACATGCTAACTGGCTATCTGAGACAAAGCCGCAGCCTTTTAGATAGAGATCGGGTAGAATCGGATTACTGCATAGGAATCTGGTCCCCACGGTTAGATCCGTGGTATATCCGTGGTAGTAGTGACTCCGTGGTAGGTGCGCGGCGCATCCGGGGTAAATCCGTGGTAAATCCGACGGGAAACCGATCGGGCGCGAGTCCCTAATATAACTAGCTACGCCGTTCACTCCTACACTCGCAGGCATGGCGCAGTGGTAAGAGTGCTGCTTACGAACCGAATGCCCGAGGGTTCGAATCCCGAATGGTGCAAACTGGGTAAAAGTTGGCCAGATGAGTATTCAACCGATACTTACAATAGTAAACAATAATATAAGAAGTTCTCGAAAAAAATTAAATTTAAAATTTATTTAAAATATGTCACGGATATTTTCCGGATCTCCCACGGATTCCCCCTGGAAATTTACATGGTAATATCGTGGTATTACCACGTGAAGATCCGTGGTAAATCCGTGGAGGTTCCGGAAAATATCCGTGTTAAAAAATATCCTCGTGTGTGTATAGGTAGGAACATGGGTAAATCGTAGTTTGAACTCTGTGAATGCACCAGTACAAGAATTTCGAATTTCGACCGATCGTACTACAAACAAAGCGGGATAATGCAAAATACATCGTATTAGCTTGCGTTCAGGATCAAAATTATTTAGCAAGTAAGTATGAAAGTTAGCAGTGTTAACATTAATAAATCAGTAATAACATCATAATCCATTCGAACCGGTATTATTCAAAACCTTCAAAATATGCTCTGTTTTTAAAAGGAGTGTGTTCTACTATCGGCGGTCTTACTGACTAACATGCTCACTGGTTTTTGTAGTTTGCTCACAGTGCGAATTTTTTTGGGATATACTAGTCACTAATTTAAACGTAGTAAATGTATGCTTCCACCTGCAAATCACCAGTATTTGTGAAGTTGAATCGAACAACTTTGAGTTCGTTAATTGTAGTTTTCAACCAATTTTACGACTCAAATACGGGTTTTTAGGGTTTTCCATGAAATGACGTCGATGACGATATCACGTAACTGTTTTCACATGCATATTTATAAAATGCACAAGGACGGGTGTGTGAATGGGTGTTTCTCAGTGATTTCTAATGTATCTAAAAAATGTTTATTCATGCCAAAACAATTTGAATATATATTATGAATTCTGCTTTTCAAATACATTTTCATCTATTATTCACAAAAATGCATATAAATAGAAAACCATGATACAACCAAGCCGAATTCTGTTTCTCGATTTTTTTGTTGAAGATGAGTTTTTTGTTATAAAGAGCCAGCCTCCAAAATATGATAAAGGAAACATCCTGTGGTCAGGTTTACTTTCATTTTTGAACCAGAAAATTGATGAAATCATGTTTAACTTTTTTCAGAAAAAAAAAACAACTGGTGAGCGCTGTGATGCGTCTCTTGATCATGGTGAGTGATTTGTACCGCACACACGTGAGAGAACGTTAAGATTTCCAACACAACATTTCTAGAGTGTAAGGTGAGAGAATAGAGAGTTGAAGGCTAGAGTATTAAACCGTATTGATTTCTGATTTCAGTTTTTTTTCTCAGCTCATTCTGGTTTTTTCTACCATTTCGGTACTGGACGGAAAGCGTAAGAAAAAAGGGAAGCCTAAACTGCCTCCCATTCCCGAGAACAGAATGCGAATCACAGCACAATTCACACTGAAATGTGCCCTTCACAAGAAGTACAACATTCAAATGCAAATAAAAGAGGTGAGTACTTTTAATTAAACGCCTTGTTTTTTTGAAGTTTCAATTGTTTCAATTCTGGTAATGCTTCCAACAGGATTTTGTGATTTCATCTGGATTGAAAACATTTTGTATGTTAAACTCGACGTACCATTTACGTGTCTCATCGTCAGCTCAATGTGAAATCATGAAGAGAACAATGATGTTCTACCATCACTTACGTGGCTCCAACTGTTGTATTTCACTCCTAGTATACCAGTATCTGACCTGGGGTGAAGAGTACGGGGGCAGTCATAGGCCCTTATTTATACTTTCAAAAAAGGACGTACAGAGGAAACCTAACTTCTAGTCAGTCAAGACCAATATTAACTTCATTCTAAATTCTGCGTAAAATACACGCTGTGAAAAATAACCTTGTCTGTTCAGACACTTATTTCGTTTGTAAATCACAAACTTCTTCTACTGTATTCCAGACGGATCCTTGGTTTGACGACGAGATCGGAAAAATCTGGGAATTCAAAAATAAGAAAAAGAAGGCAAAGAAGGTGTTTATTTGGGGAGATGCGGAAGACGATGGTATTCTCAATGGCCAACTCGGAGTATTCCTCAAAGTCGAGCACAACTGCACACCGGTCCGCTTTTAATGATCTTGAAGCAAGACGATTGTCTTTATGCAATACGATGGTTCTTTAAAGGGACCGTTCCTCTTTAATTAGGAGGTTTGAGCTGATTAGTCGATATTGTTCACATTAAAAATTCAAAATCATTCATATAGGTGTCAACTTCCTGTCTTGCTTCTTGTTCTCAAAAATGTGGCGCGACCACGCGCACGTACACACACCGCCGAGTTCACCTACGTACAAAATTTTCAAAACGTTCATAAAATTACAAAACTATATTCAAAACAAGGCCAAAACTACCAATATCGACTCCGTGAAGAAAAATTTGTAAATATCATGAAAACTACAAAGCAGTGATAGATTAAGGATTGCTGCATTACAGTAACCCAAATCCTGTTGGCTTCTATTTCGCTCTGCAATAATGTGATTTTTTGTACTTTCTGTACGTAAGGTATGAACTTTCATCTTAAAACAGAATAAATGACTTTTTTCATTTTTAAAAAGTTACCTACATTGCACATTATAGAGGTACGGTCCCTTAAAACTGCAAATGAAAATTGTATTGCAGTTCAGAGGACGAGAGCGTCGGGTCTCTATCACATAATCGTACTTCTTTAAGCAACCACTATCGAGAATGACTAGAAATGTGCGATGTTGGAGTGGTGTCCGCCCTTTGACTAAAATATATGAACTGCAAAACATTTGTGAGCACGGTAGAGAACACAAGAATAAGTTGAGAGGCTGCGTTGATATAATTTTTTCTAAGCAAACATAACGTTTATCGACTGCTCATGAGTTGATAGTAGAAAGTGTGAACCAATGAGAGGCATGAAGGCTTTTTTCTGAGCACATCTTCCTCTCAATAAAATAGAACCGTGCGATAGCGCGGCGCACAGCGTCGTGCAAATTGGTTTGCGACCAAAAGCACAAGGTTCAAAAAAGCTGAGCAACATATGTGTTTGAAAAAGCGCCTGTTGAGATCAAGGAGCCGGAACAATCTGTTCAAGCATTAGCTAGATTTTAACTCACGACAGTACTTTTCCAATCGATCGGTTCAAGAATTCTATTACTTTCAGGATAGAACCGTGGCCAAGAGAGATTTTCCAATTGATAATAAATGGAAGGTGATTATTTTCACTGATTGAAGTAGTGTCCCTGGTTTCAAAACCATGATAATGACATGTTTTGATTGATACCACCTACTTTACCGAATCACATACAGATCAAATCAAAAATTGTTCCTAAACGTGGTCTAAATTTCTGTTCAATGCTCAATACTCCCCGCAAGACATATATTCCGGCTTCCACGGGCTTTGCAGAAAAAAGCTTATACTCACAAGCCCAAAACGGAACTTCAAAACCTTGGTCAATCTGCCAGTAACATGGTTAGAAGTTAGAAAATATTTACATAATTAGTTTCATCGAGCATTAAAATTCACTTCTATAAAATTGAATCGGATTGTATTCGAGGTTTCAAGACCAACCTAACGGGGAAAACTTGCAGGTTCTTGTGCCGTTCACAGTCCCATTTGAAGCCAACACAACCTATTCGCTGCCGTTAGCAAAACACAACTGGGACATTTGGCATTTAGAACAACCGTTTTTCCAAAACGAGTAGAACAATCTAAGCCTCGTAATCTGATTCTGAACTCGAATAAAATATTGATATTCCTTCGTTCATGTTCTGGTGGCTTCTTTTAATTTCTTACCACTAATTTTCTATACAGATTGTAATATGAACAGCGATTCACCCGTACGCAATGAAATCACATCTGAAGATGGAAAATCATCCAGTGTTCCACCGAAATAGCCGATTTCTTCTTACTTTTCTTCGAATGTGTGATTGAGGGGGGGGGGGGGGTCGTTGTAAATTCCTACAATTTGATTGATATCTCACAATCTACAAATCCACACAAAAAATTGAATTCCGTTTGTTTTACGGTTCACAGTGTTTTCACATCTCGTTCGCTTCACAAAAGACAGCCGATAAGAACAAGAATGTCGGTTTTTTTGCTTCCAGTGTGGTACAAAAGTGCACGAGAATTCTTATGATTTGGTTTTCAAGTGAGATTTGAAAAGACGAGACGAAGAGATTCATTAATGTATAAAATTGATCAATAATGAATGATTTCCCTGAAACGAATTGCACTATCTGGTAATTGAGCGGCTTGGCTCCTGAATTACGAACAGAAGCTCGTGAGAGATAAACTACTAATAAATGGTTTATTATAAGTTCAATTCACTCGCCGAAATAGAGAACGCAACAAGAGGAAGAAAACATCAAACCGATGAACCGATGATAACAAGCGCCAAAGGATGGCTGAATGGAAATCTAGTTCAGCTCAGATAGAACCTGGGGTAGTTAGAGGGGAACATAAGGGGGCGTGGCTTATCGGTTCAGGCCTGGCTCGAAATTTAAATGCCGCGCGCCACTTTCCAAGTTTTCAATGAGGCAAAACTGCGATTGAGAATTGATAAAATCGAACGTTGAGTTTATAAATGAGAATTAGTGACGAAATTAGATCTAAATTCATATATTTTATCATATTTTGCTGGAAGATGGAGAAGTTCCGTTTTTAGAATATTATGGGACTTAGGGGGGGGGGGTTCCTTAGTCCGCAGTTCGTTACCGCAAGACTTGGTACCAGATTGTCCACGGCTAAGTCCCCCGAGATTTGTCATAGTAGAACCCGGGGCTACCTAAACTTAACGGTGCGCGCGCCAAAACAGGCTAAAACACATGAACCGTATGCAGATAAGGTTTGTTAGTTTGTATTTAAATTTGTGTATATCGGCATTTCTTGAGCAACTTTTTTTTCTGTCCCAATTAAAGTGAATGACGCGCTTTCGCTTTCGAGAGGACGAGGAACTGGCTTGCAGGGCAAATATTATGACTTTTGCTTGATTCTCAGTTTCATGCAGCTTGCTATGAAACTGTTCGATGACATCCAATATGCTGAAGGAGGTATTTTTGAGAAGCTCTTTGGCACCTTTCCAATAGAAGAACTGATTGTGATTTTCAATAACATTTCTCATCACGTTTTCAGGCCCGTATCGAGAGTTTTCTAACGGCGAACTTTGCTTATGCACATTTCTCACATGCAAGTTCCATAAAATGCATTAGGCACACAAAGTGTGCATGAATGTTGTTCAGCGTTCTCTAATGTATGTCTTTCTCACAATGTAATCATTTCAAAACAATTGATTAGACGTATGACAAACTAAAATATGAAAAACTATGACGAACTATTTCACAATGTATTCATGTCAAAAACAGATTGATTAATAAACGGTTGAAAATATGGCCGACATTCTTTGAATTTATCCACATGTATTGTTTCAAATTGCCTGTAAATAGAACATCACGAGGAAACTATGCAATACTCCGCTTTTGTTTCACTCAGGTTCAAACAATAGTAACGTTCGAAAAATGAATTTAGATGGTGGTGTGCTCTTGGCTAGCAATAAAATAAATGTATCTTCCAGAAATAGATCCAGTGGTCGTAGTCTTGTGATGCGTCTCTTTGTCTCGGTGAGATGCTTGCATTAAAATTTACCAATGGAGAGAATCTAATTATATGTTCTCGACGCATACTATTTTGTGTTGAGCAAATTAATTCTCAATTAGGTACCAAATCACAATTTCCAAAAAATCATTGAGAGCCAGTTCTCCACGACACTCGCACCGATAATAATCTGACGACAGCAAATTTGATTATTAACTTGGAGAAAGCAGTTAAAAAAACTGAAAGTGTAAAATAGTTCGGTACATGTTTGAGTTTTTGCAGCTTGTGTTGTTGATTTCTACCATCTTAACGTGCCAAACTTTACGTGTAAAAAGTTAACGTACCAAACTAAATGGAAATGCGAGTACTTTCAGCTTGTGTTTCTATTCTCCACGATTTCTGTCTCAGAGGGGAGGAATGAATTGCCTCCCATCCGACGTAATCAGATGCGAATTACCGCAGAAATCACGCTTAAATGCGCCTTTTACGAGGAATACAAAATTCAAATTCAAATGAAAGAGGTGAGTGCAGTGTTATTGTAATGCACACGGTACCATACTTGATTTCGTGACAAACCTATTTTTCTTATAGGCACGTCTGCATGTATAACAGTCACATGATGGACTTTTTCAATGGTCTTCAATGAGTCGGTGTCCAATGTTTTCCTGTAGTCTGTATCGCGAAGTTCAATCAATATTCTCATTTCTATGAGTTTGCTTGTTATTATTATAAGGTTTGCCAAACTTTATCCATTTAGACAGATTTCCTTTCGCGCGATGAAGAAATTGGCAAAATCTGGCAATTCCAATCGGACAGAAAAGAGGCAAAAACGGTGTTCATTTATGGAGATACTGGGAGCGATGGAATCTTCGACAACTCACTCGAAGTGTTTTTCAAAATTGAACACGACTGCACCCCGGTAGGAGAACTACCGCGCGCAACGCGGAGCGCTGCGCAGATTGGTTTTTGATCTCAACATTGCGGACTTTCAAAAGTGGTTTTATGCCATTTTCTCAAAACCTCCGCAACGGATTCTTAAGATTTTAATAGAAAGAGATAGTGGGGGAAAGACTCTGTCATTGAGCTGATTCTTATTCGATGCGCGACTAGTGATCTACAATTATTTTGAAAGTCGTCTCGCAAAAACGTTTTCCGACAGCGGCCGCAAAACCGACGAATTCAACCGATGTGTCTGAAATTCAAAATATAGTTAGAAGCAGCGAAATCTTATATAAATTTTGCTATTTTATTTCTCTGGAAACATTGCTCTTAGCTGTTTCGACAATTACTTCTAGTAGTGTGTGAAAAATTGACGTCAGAAATACAGGTTTGAGTTCCCATCTTGAATCAAACTTTTTGATTCAAGATGTGAACTCAAACTTGTTTCAAACTGTTTGAGTACGCAGAAAATGAGTCAAATTCAACTTTGTGGCGCTGGGTTTTTTCTCGGGTCAGCTTTGACACGTCGTATCAACTGGTTCGAACATGTTGTTCTCAAAAAAAGTATTTCAGGATAGGAGAATCGCCAAGAAGGATGTTCCTAGAGAAATCGTTTATTTTGTGAGCGATTTCATTTTACTCATAATCTGAGAATCTATGAAACAGTTTGAGGAAACAAAGCCTAGGATAAACATTCAAGATGCACGTTAAAACGGTTTCTGGCGTTATGAAATGCGACTGTGAAATTTCATGTGCGGAGACGTACCCATTCGCAAAAAAGAATCTACTTAAGTGAACATAGGTAGTGACATGTTATTCTTGACTGTTTTTTTGCGAGTACGATACAAACCTCGTTCCAATATAACAGTCCAATAGTTTCATGTCTACATCTGATGAATACTTGTCTAAAGGCGGATACATTTTATCATTTGAATTTCGTTTTCGCACAGGGAAATGGGGTAAGTTCTATATCTAACCGGGTTTTCAGGTAACCTAACCCTATTTTGCTAACCTACTTTCAGGTTACCTCAGTAGGTAACCGGATGTTAACCTAAAATGAGAAACCGGTTACCTGTTTTTCTAATGCAAAATGTGGTTTTCAACGTTAGTTTTACTGGTAACCGGGTTTTAGTTTCAGGTTACTTCCAGGTTACCTACTAAGGTAACCTGAAAAAGGTTACCAGAAAAGGGTAATAGCTGAAACCCCAGGATTGTAGAGTTGGCCGGAAAATGGCAAACCGAAGGAGGCACTTGTACCGCTCGATGTCAAATTTGAGGCCAACACAATCATCCACTGCCGTTAGCAGCAAGAAATCATCAGATTTGGAATTTGGAGGACGATCTCTTCCAATGAGACAAAATTAGGTAATTCGTTTTCACAAGCGTAATGTTTGGCCACAAACCGCACGAACTAATAATGTGAACAATTAGGAGTGATTTAGACATTTGGAATTTGCAATACAGGGAAGATCAAGTACTTTTTGTGAAGATACCACTGCGTGAAACGCACTATACAATATTATATCTGCTTTTGATGCTCGAGTTCTGTGGCTAACCACACAAAATACTCAGAAAAAGCTAGATGGATTGAGTATATCACTGTGAACGAATTTGGTTCTATTTCAGAATAACCTCACCGCCTTTAAAGCATCCAATAGTTGTAAGTCGCTACGTCTAAATGCTTGTTACTATCTATATTATTCTCAGGTGTTCATGGTTGTCGAATTTCTACCTTCTACGATTTCTATGTTCACGGAACCGGAATAAACATCTTCTGTTCAGTTTTGGTATATTTCATATTTCATATTTATTTATTCACGTCGCTTCGTTACGAGGCGGTGTTCATCATACATGTCACAGAACTTTGTAGCAGCAGTTTCTTGTAAGGTCTTGGTCCCTTTCCTTCATAGAAATGTTCATGGTGGACTATAGAATGCTCTGTTGGCATTGATCCAGTGACATGCGAGAAGCTTCTTGGAGGAGGGGAAGAGAACTGCTTGTGAACATATATTCCTGTTGGGAATACGGACCAGCGATTCCCAGCCGCGAGTGGCCCGGGTTTTCCATCTCTTCGTCGTCTGAGTCGACTTGTAGACTCGATACCTGAATGGAACACGTAGTGTTAGGATGGTGGAAACAGGGAAACGGGGAGACTCCTCCACTACCAACCAGCTCAGACTAGAGTAGAGAGAAAACTGATGGATACCTGAATGGAACACGTAGTGTTAGGATGGTGGAAACAGGAAAACGGGGAGACTCCTCCACTACCAACCAGCTCAGACTAGAGTAGAGAGAAAACTGATGGATACCTGAATGGAACACGTAGTGTTAGGATGGTGGAAACAGGGAAACGGGGAGACTCCTTCACTACCAACCAGCTCAGACTAGAGTAGAGAGAAAACTGATGGATACCTGAATGGAACACGTAGTGTTAGGATGGTGGAAACAGGGAAACGGGGAGACTCCTCCACTACCAACCAGCTCAGACTAGAGTAGAGAGAAAACTGATGGATACCTGAATGGAACACGTAGTGTTAGGATGGTGGAAACAGGAAAACGGGGAGACTCCTCCACTACCAACCAGCTCAGACTAGAGTAGAGAGAAAACTGGTAGTTAATGATAAATCAACATCGTCTTCAAGTATCTCACACATTTCTAAAAAGACCGACAACCGGTTTTCAACATTATTGAATTTTATGGTTCAAGGACGGAAACTGGCCAAATCGAACTCAACTTACACGCAGCAACTTGCGCTGGCCCGGATTGATCAGATTCTCATTTAATTAGATGTGCGTTGCTGCATGTAAGTTGAGTTTGATGTGAATTTGAATACAATTTTTTTGTGTTTTTTTGCGTTTTGAGAAAACTAAACGATTAGAGATCTGGTATGGCAACAATTCAACTATGACTAAGAATACAACAGCCATATGTGTACTCAATAGTGTTCTCAAAACAATTTATTTAAAACGTGAATGTTATGTTTCACACTTGTGAACGGCATTCGTTTTAGAAATTATATAAGGGCCGCGCCATACTTCGGTTGAAAATGGTTAAAAAGGGAGTAGAGTGACTTGAAAAAAATAGTAAAAAGTTTGTTTCACCGAAACCTGATTAACCTAATACCCGAGTTAACAAAAACGTCGAGAACACCATAAACATTTGTATAAAAAAACGATGTAAAGTGAGAGACGATTAGCTTTTGAGATTGAACTGCATGGAATATAGAAAAGGAGGACAATAACTCAAGAGGGAAATAAAAAATCTAATCTCGCAATTTTCATGGGTCAAAAACATTTTGTTTTTCAGTGAAAAAAAACCTTGCAGCAAACAATTAGATGGAACGTCCTAATATGATTATCACCATTGATTCAAAAATGATAACAGAACAGAGTACACTATAAGTTTCCTGAATATTCATGTAAAGTTAGCATTCTAATAGCCTAAGTGTGCACTTTGTCGTTTCACGTTTCCGAGTTCTGCTGTGTTTAACATGTTTCACGTGACTGTGCGATAGACTGACAGTATAGCTGATTTTTGTTTCAGATACGTTTTTAGTGTAAGCGGACTGTTCTAAAAGATTTAGCATATATTTTTTGAATCAGTCTGTCAGGATGATCATGAAAATTGCGAGATTAGATTTTTTATTTCCCTCTTGAGTTATTGTCCTCCTTTTCTATATTCCATGCAGTTCAATCTCAAAAGCTAATCGTCTCTCACTTTACATCGTTTTTTTATACAAATTGTCCTCATTTTCTATATTTCCGAAGGAAATAATGAATCATAGATAATAGTAATAATAATAATAATAATAATAGATAATAATAGATAGTAGATGAAATAATAGATAGGAAATAATGAGCATCTAATCAATTATTATTAAACTTTTTTGAACGTAACAATGAATACTAAGTTGATTTGCAGAACATAAACTGCGTTAGAACTCTGGTTAGTAAGCATTCTCTCAGAAACCGTGATCAATCCTTGATTTCGGGCAGCGCACGTGTGGCGCCGTCCATTTTTTCTTCCTTCGTGACGATTTGGCTCAGTCGGCAGAGCAGCGCACTACAGTTCAGTAGGCCGGGGGTTCGAATCCTTTCACGGACAGCATTTTTGTTTTTGTTCGATTAACCTTTTTATGTAGTCAGGATCTCTACGGATTAACACAATTGTTTTTCCAATATATTTTGATCTATTCAAACCACCAAAAGGCGGAACAACAGCTCACTGCGCACACTCCGCACATCTAGAAGTGATTGTCAAAGCAGCTAAATGCAATGTTTCCAAGGCGATAAAATGACTCATTTTCAACCGATTGGTCCAAGATTTCAGATTTACACATAACTCTGCTGTTTCTAACTATATTCCGAATTTCAGACAAATCGGTTAAATTCGTCGGTTTTGCGGCCGCCACGCCGCGCCACGCCGCGCCACGCCGCGCCACGCGGCCGCCGTCGGAAGACATTTTTGCGAGACGATATTCAGCATAACTGTAGATCACTGGTCGCACATTAAATATCGAATAGCTCAATGATAAAGCCTTTCCTCCTCTATCTCTTTCCATCAAAATCTCAAAAATCCGTTCAGGAGTTTTTGAGAAAATGGCATAAAACCACTTTTGAAAGTCCGCAATGTTGTGATCAAAAACTAATCTGCGCAGCGCTTCGCGCTGCGCGCGATTTTATGAGAAACAAGATCACGTACCATACGTCGTTCTAGAAAAAATACGACAACGACTTCTATAGAAATTCGAAATTCCAAATTTTCAATATTTTTCTTTCTTCTCTGTATTGTCGTTGTAGGCATGCGGAGCTCGAAGAACTAACTTTTTCATGAGTTTTCTTGCGTTTTGAGCTCAAGGAATTGAGATTTCGTAGTACTATATGGCAACGATTCAACTTGGATTGAGAATACAACAGTTTACATTACTTTGACTAAGAATACAACAGTTCGGTCATGTGTTTACTCCATAGTGTGGTCAAAACGATTTGTTCAAAATGTGATTAGTTGAATGAACGTTATGTTGCACGCATGTGATCAGAACGTTCGTGAAAACGAACAATCGGACAGACAGCTTTTCAGCTTTGAAGTCCTGAAGTCACTTGGTTTGGAGTTGTTCGAGTGGTTTCTCAGAGAATGTGTTGGGTCGGGACCTGGCGGCGTAGCAATCCCTCCGACCTCACGAGAAGTTCATATGAGTTTCTCACGAGATACCTCATGAGCTCCTCGTGAACTCTCAATGTTGTAGCATAGCAATCAATAGAATCTCATGAGAAGCTCACGCGACTAGCTCATGAGGTATCTCATGAGATTTTTTAGGGATTGCTACGCCGCCTGGTGAGGTAGCGATCCCTCGTAAATTTCGTGAGATACCTCATGAGCTATCAGCGTGAGCTTCTTATGAGATTCTGTTAATTTCTAAGCTACAACATTGAGATGAGTAGCTCACGAGGTATCTCATGAGAAACTCATATGAACTTCTCATTAGGTTAGACGATTTGCTACGCCTCTGACCGTCAATAACTATCTCAACAATAATCTGAAATCTCTCAATATAGTTTGAAAAAGTCAAAGTAAGGGTTACCCCTGTTCTCACTCTCAGAGGCTCACAGAGGGTGTTCTGAACTGGGTGTAGTTCCTGTTCATACATTCTCCAATGACAATGATTCTCATGGTTTGGTTCATAAAGTAGTACAAGTTGCAACCGAGAAGATATTGTGATTGATAATTTATATCCTATGAATATTAACAGTACACAGTGTAGAGACGGAGTTGCATGGCACCATAACTAACATACAATATAAAGGCGAATGCAGTCCAAATATGAAAAGAGATAAGAAGATTGAAGCATGGATATGGTAAAGGTCAACGGTTGGAACGCCTGGCAAATTGATGAGAGCGGCTAGACCATACGGATAGTTTTCGAATGCACGGTTCTTAGCTGCGCCTGTTCATGAGCGCGTATCTCACGTGAAACGTGAAAAGTCAACAACGTGTGGTACTCTGTGTCCAATCATTATAACTATTCGCTCACGCCATAAAGGGAAACTTACTGAGGCAGACCGAGTTTAGCCCACCGTCACCATTCAGCCACGAAGCACTAGGGAATGTTTCAAATCTCGTAGATATTCTACTACCAATTTATCCTCGCCTACGGAGGGATTGATGCGTTGGTTTGGCAGTGGCCGGGATCGATCATGGTACCCTTTGAGTAGACCTCCATTTTTGCCAATTTTTCAGCCAGAAGCAGCACCACTAGTTGGCGAATGGGCTGCTGGTAGAATCTTTGATCGAAATTTCGCATTGAACTAGATCGTTTTCGTTAGTGTTTTGCATTCTATACGCGCGCTATGCATTAGACACACAAAGTCGGGAATAAAGTTTTCAGGGAGCTCTAATATATTTCGCAATGTATTCATGTTTTTGTTCTAACATCCAGCCGGGATGTAACAGACGAGAAATAGTGAGGCAGAGCGAAAGAGGCAGAACGGGCTAAGGGGCCGGGATCGTGGCTGATAGAAATATCGAAATCTACATGATCGCTCGAGAAAAGTTTCCGATTAGAATGGAAAGTAAGTAATCTGAAGGTTGATTTGAGTGATTTTCGTGAACTGATTCCCTCACGAAATCCCTTGTTTTCATGCTAGAATGGGCCGTTCTACGAAACCATTTGACCGTTCACATAAGATTCGCTCGTGTCAGCGAAAGCCTTCACGGTGTGCTGTCTTAAATAGACCGTTCCTAGTTTAATTGGTCATTCGAGTTCAGAATGTATAAAAAATGGAGACAAAAATGAACGAAATTATCGAATTTAGTTAATATTCACCAAGTCAGCCTATTGCACTCGATAATCTGCGTTCAGCATTCTTGCGAAAATACCAGCACGTACGGATTTTCGTGCAGACGCGCACAAATTGTCCCCAAATCGGCGCGAAGCGTATCGTAAATTCATATAACCAAGAATAAAACAATGCCGCTATCTGTCAAAAGCATGAAAAGATACTTGCTGGAAACCATTAACTGGGTTTAGAACTAAACGTATATGTTGTTACACATTATTTGTAGTCTAATGCATTGTGTTACACCTTGTTCAGTTTCTTATTGTACTTTCGTGACAACTATTATGTATACATCGTGTTACTGTACTCGTTACTGCATTGTGTCCATATTTAATTTCATTCTGTGACTGTATTCTCCATCGTTGTATCTCAACTTCTGATTTCTTCTTACTTTTACATTCCTATTTTTCTTTTTTTTTCACGCTCTCATTTGTGTAATAAATCATCATATCACGTGACAAATGACATATGCAAAAGTGTTTAAGTGAAATATTATACAATATATTTATTTGGTGTTTCTTCTCGGATACTCGGAATAAATTTAATCGGATCCAAAGTTGCTAAAGCTATTCATATCGAAAATGGTAGCCAAACATACAGCCATCATATTCGCAGAAAACTGGGCTTGTGCACAACTTCAAAGCATTTCTGTCAGATCTATCAAAGATTCGCCTAGCTTACGGTTTCTTGACCCAGCAGTTTGTTCCGTACGCCAAACATTCGTGACATTAAAATGTGGCAAATTAAAGATTTTGTCTCGCCAGGCAATGTAGCTCAACAACCATTGTATATTCGTGTATAAACTGTATCGCTTGGCTGATGTGTTCATTCAATGAAATTATTCAACGAAGAAATCTCAATTAGCTCAGATGTATTGTTTTGTTGGAATTGAATGGAACGGAAGACAATGTATACATCACGCCATTCCACGATGGGAACAGGTTATCCTAATCTGGATCAGGCCGTGACCAAATAGTTCAGCTCAGATGTGGCACTTCATGAAACGATGAGGCCAGAGTTGGCTTGTTGGAAAAATAAAAGTTGGAACAACATAATAAAAAGGATTGTTGATTAGATTGGGATGAAGAAGTTGATTTCCGTGAACTGCATCTGGAACTGAAAGTCTTTCACGTTTCTCCTAGAGCTATAGTGTTAATCCTTCGAACAGCCACGTGATTTATATTCAATTTACTCATAGTATAGTGGTTCTTCAACACTATTCAACCTCGATTTAGGGTTTTGTCATTTTGAAACCTGCCTATACGATGTATATTGCCAAAACTTGTGTCGAAATTCGTGAATAACAACGTGTATCGAGCTCAACCCGTAATCATTTAACGAACGAATATCAATTAGCTCGGATGTATTTTTTGGTGGAATCGAATAGGACGGGGGAAATGTATACATCACGCGATTCCATGACAAAAACAGGTGATCACGGGTCAGGCGGTGATCAGTTTATTCAGAAGACGTTGGTGCCAGAGTTGGCTAATAGAAATATTGGAAACTGAATAACTGCTCGAGAAAAGTTTTCGATTAGAATGGAAAGTAAGTAATCTGATGGTTAACTCGAGTGTGATTTCCGTGAACTGATTCCGAAAATGAAATCCCTCACTTTCATGCTAGAATGGACCGTTTGACCGTTCACATACGGTTCGCTCGTGTCAGAGCAAGCAATTACGGTGTGCTGGTCAATTCCATAGGGAACCCGGTATTTCGTTAACCCTATCAGATTTAACCGGGTTACCTGGTTAACCCTTCGATTAACCCCTTTGTAACTCTCTTTTACAATGTCTTTTGGGGAAATTTGGGGTTAACAAATGGTTAACAAAGGGGTTAACCAAGTAACCTGGTGAATGGTTAACTGCTGGGATTAACAAAATACAAAAATAATTCGCCCGGTGTACTGTCTTAATGGGACCGTTCCTGGTTAATTTGGTCATTTCTTCTTATTTGGTGTAAAAAACTGGTCGAGTACAAAAGTTCAAAGCATTTCACTCAGATCTATTAAAGATTTGCCTAGCTTACAGGTTTTCGACCAAACCGTTTGTTCCGTATGCCAAACATTTACAACGAAATGTGGCAACTCTGAGAATTTGCCTGGTTAGGCGATTTGGCTCAACAACCATTGTATATTCGTGTATAGACTGTATCGCTTGGCTGACGTGTTAGTTCAACGAAATTATTCAACGAACAAATCTCAATTAGCTCAGATGTATTGTTTTGGTGGAATTGCATGGAACGGGGTAAGATGTATACATCACGCGATTCCACGATGAGGTGATCCCAATCGTTCAGAGATAACACTTTATACGACGATGGGGCCAGAGTTGGCTTGTTGGAAAAAAGACAAGTTAGAACAACATAATCTTATAGAAAGGATTTTTCATTAGATTCGGATGAAACAATTGATTTCCATCAATTGCGTCTGAAACTGAAAGTCGTCCTAGTTTCTCCCACAGTTATACTGTTAGTCCTTTGCACAGTCACGTGAAACATGTCAAACACAGCAGAACTCAGACACAACGAAATGCACGATGCCATGTAGAATGCAGACACGTGACTATCCAATTTACTCCTAGAATAGCGGTTCTCCAACACCATTCAACTTCAATTTAGGACAAACCTCGACTCTCCTAAACAGGCCTATACGATGTATATTGCCTTAACTTGTGTCGAAATTCGTGAATAACAACGTGTATCGAGCTCAACCCGTATTTTCGGTGAACGTTTTTTCTTGCATATTTGAGAGAGAGGCCTGATCGGAATCAAAGATACGGAAGGGATCATTCCATGGGGAAGATCAATTTTATCTTTTCTCTTTCCACCAATACATATTTTCTCAGTATTTTTTCCTTTCTCTTTTTTTTTTTTTTCCCACTCGCCCACACGCGCTATTCAAAAACAAACTGATTGCAAAATGTTGACGACGTCAAAAAATTAGGTTCAACGCGTGACTAAAAAGTTTGTTTGGGGCTGAAATATTCCAGTAATACAACAAACGTAAGGAACACAATTAGTTTCAAACGATGCTTTTCGAACCGGAGGACTATTTTTTTATTCAAATTTTCGTTACGGCTAGCCTCTTGTGATTCAGATATTTTCTTGAATCCGTAGTTTGGCTCAACTATTTTAAATCGTTCTATATAGTATATCGCCATTCGGGCTGACGTGTTTCTGCAATCAAATTTCCTAGCAAACGAATTTCAATTAGCTCGAGATATACTGTATTGGCGAAAACGAACGCCACGGGGCCCGAAATATGGATCACGTGATTGCATAATAAGCTGCTGGCCACATAAATAGTCGCCGCGGAGCTACTTTTCCATTCGAAACGAACGGCGCTTCATCCTGCGATGATTCGCTCTGCTCTTCTGCTGCTTGTGTCTGTCACACTATGCTCCGCGGCCTGCGATGCAGGTTGGAAAGAGTTCCAAGGAAGTTGTTATCAGGTTGGTTCCGGTATAATGTAAGTATATAATTGCGAGACAAACAGATTCATGCTAGTCCAGATGAATTTGTCACGAAGCGAACTCAAAAATAATGTTATACGGAGGTATTAAGTATAAACAACTTGTGTTTTTTTCCACTACACTGAAGCTCATATTCGAGTTTTTAAAAATATGAAGTGTGTAGTACAGCTTTTCAGGAGCAAATGTGATCGCATTGATATTGTTTGAGTGCGATGGAAAGCGTTTAAATGAGAAAGCATCATCGATAACATTCAGTTGAGAGAATAGTGTAACTTTAAATTCATTCTATAAATCTATGTCTTATTTTATATATTCATTCACGTCGCTTCATTACAATGCAGTGGTCATCATGTCAGAGATCTTTGCAGTTACAGCCTCTTGACGGGTAGAAAATAAGGTGAATACTACAACTAACCGGGTTACTGACTTACCTGACCGTGCGGTTAGCTAACCACTTTGGATGACTAACCGGGGTACTTAAGAAACTAACCAAATTGTAACCTTTTCGTTAGCTAACCGTGTGAGTGGTTACTAACCTCAACATTCGTTACTTACCGACTAAGCGGGAAATTGGTTACTAACCGACTAACCGTGAAGGTGGTTAGTAACCTTGAAAGAGGTTAGTAACCAAAGTAGGACTACTTGCGGAACTGATTGTGTTCGCTGCGTATCGTCTACTAATCCTATACAAACAAGCTGATGCGCAGTTTCAATCCGTATATTACGGTAACAGTATCTCAGTTATTATCCTAAAATTCATTGTCTCATTTCAAACGCCGCGAGTGGCTGGCTCTCTCGCCTTTTTTATTTATTTAGTTTGTCAACTAGGTTAGCTATCAGGTTACCTAACCGGAAGATCTAACACTAACCAGGTAACCAAGTTGGTTACCTTGGTTATATTGTTAGCGCGATGCTTAGACTTAGGCTAAGGACTGGTTAGCTATCATGTTGTTAGGGAAAAGTGGTTACCCGGTTAGCACCCGATCTTCGGGTTACATAACTTGTTAACCTAAAATTTGGTTAGCGATTTGAGCAACCCGGTTAGTAACCGTTTCTCCGGTTAACATGGTGAATCCGGTTAACGTGCGGTTACTAATCCGGTTACCATAAAGCTGACCAAAAAGTAGGTTAAAGAATCCGTCCCGCTCCAATTTTGACTTATGAGTTAACAATCTAACCTTTTGGCAAATGAAAAACCATTATCAAAAATACATACTTTTATATCTCTATCTTGCTATGTTTTCTCAGAAAAGCGGCTTACGTAATGACACCGATAGGGGAGTTGCGTACGGGGTATGCTCCAAATAGCCTATAGAAGTACAAAAATATTTTTAAAACTTTCTTGCATATACGAAAACACAATTAGAGACTACAAAATGAGAATAAATCTGGACGGAAATGAACTAAGTCAAGTTGCGTCACAGTGAAAATGTTCATGGCCTCTTTTTTATTGCTTGATGTTATGCAAATTTTACAAATTTTCAATCAGAAAGTTTTTTCATGGTCTATGGGAAGACATTGAGAAACTTTTTTGAGCTTTTTGAATTTTTCGTGAAGCTCAGATTATAGCGGAACGGTTTCTTTAACAAAATTCAAGTTAGGTTAGCTATTAACTGGGTCAGTTGTGGAATTGACCAGAAAATAATTGCTTTTGCGCATGAACTTTGAGTGGGTGACTATTAAGCTTAAACGGCTAAACGCATTAGGCTGCAGCTTATAGCTCACTTCAAAAAATCAACAGAGAATTCAAAGTGTCACAATCGATAGTTCATAGGGCTAAACTGTATTTGTTCAAGTTTGGAGAAAGACCATTCATACAGTTTTTGAAGAAACCGTTCCGCTATACTTTCAGTTTCACGAAAAATTCAAAAAGCTCGAAAAAGTTTCGCAATGTCTTCGCATAGACCATGCAAAAACTTTCATATTGAAAATTTGTAAAATTTGCATAACAACCAGCATTAAAAAAGAGGACATGAACATATTCACTGTGACGCAACTTGACTTGGTTCCTTTACGTCCAGATTTATTTTCATTCTGTAGTCTCTAATTGTGTTTTCGTATATACAAGAAAGTTTCAAAAATACTTTTGTACTTCTATAGGCTATTTGGAGCATACCCCGTACGCAACTCCCCTATCGGTGTCATTACGTAAGGTGCTTTTCTGAGCAAACGAAGCAAGATAGAGATACAAAAGTATATATTTTTGATAATGGTTTTTCATTTGCCAAAGGGTCAGGTTGTTAACTCATAGGTCAAAATTAGAGCGGGACGAATTCTTTAAGCATGAAATCTCAGAAATTAGAGTGTTTTTTTCTGTTGATCAGTCTATTGGCAGGGTCCATACTTTCTACGTCGGCGTATTACGCCTGCGTACTTCGTGTACAAATCATGATTATCGATTTACGTCGGCGTATTACGCGAAATTTTGGCGTAGCGTACTTCAAAAATATCGTCCATACTTTTTTCGGCGTAATCCGCGAAAATCAAGTACGCCGTGTACTTGATTTGAGACGCGTTTTACGTTTGAAGCTTATAACGTTTTTTGAAAAACGCTGACGTTTTTCATGAGTTAACTCAAAATATACATATTTTATATTGTTTCCGTGAATTTTACATTTCTATACTCACAAAAATGTATTCATTCAATGTTTGCTAAGTTTTCAACTACTTTAGGTCAATTTTGGGTGTTTTCGACAAAAATTCGAAATTTTGAAAAACTTGGTAATTTTGAAAGTAAAGCAGCTTAATGGAGGGAAATCAATCAGAAATCGAAATTTGTTCATTTCTGAATCAAATCAGAATAATTAGGCTTATTAACGGGTTGGGTGAACTCGGCGTAATTCAACGTATTACGCCGCGCGTATTCAAATCAGGACGTTTTTACATGCTTGTTGGCGTATTACGCGGGCGTAAAAAGTATGGAAAGAAGGTGAAACTTCAAGAGTTCATTTGCGAAAGCGCAATGGGGCTGAATGCTTGTGCCCTGACTTCTTTCTCAGAGGGTCGCCCGCACGTGTTTGGTAGCGCCGTATTCAGTACGTGTTGCACAAATGCGCGGGGAGGTCGACCGTGAGCTGGTTGACGTTGTCAGCGGCGAGCCGGATGACTGCCCGCTGCCAACCCGAGCTTTCGGCTCGCACTCGACAGAAACCTATCAGAGTTTTTTATACTTATTCGAGTCTTATTGACTTTGATGCTCACTGTGGCTCCATGAAAAACTAATCTCAGATTTTTACGGGCAAGTCGTGTTCCCATTGCACCCAGTAGAACTGAAATACGGCCAATTCTACAATTAACCGGGTTTTCAGGTAACCTAACCCTTTTTGGTAACCTTTTTTGCGAGGTTACCTTGGTATAGTCTTTGCCAACGGAAAGGAGGGAGGGTACTGTACATCTCACTTTCCGCTGTGTACGCACACATGAGCTCGATTCCAAAGCTTTCCGGTTACGTGCTCTAATGGCGCAGTGGTGAGCGCCCTGCTACAAAACTTTTGCTCGCAGGTTCGATTCCGGCAAGAGACAGAAATTTATGAATTTGGCACTCACCTCAAAAACTCACCTCAAAAAATGAAATCCGGTAAAAAAAATTGAAGCCTGAAATTGAAATCCGGTTACCGTTCAAACTAACGGTAAAAACCACATTTTGCGTTAGAAAAACTGGTAAACGGTTTTTGATTTTAGGTAACCAACCGGGTACCTACGGAAATAACCTGAAAAATAGGTTACCAAAAAGAGTTAGGTTACCTAAAAACCCGGTGAGATATATAATTCAACTTAAAATACCTCAAGATGCTTTTCTCACAATTCGTTCAAAAGCCACAATAACTTCCTAGGTTATTGTGATTCCTGATGAAGAAGGTACCAAGGTACAAATGCTAGAGAATTCCGTCTCTTACTTTAGACACTGTTTCGCAAGGCGGTGATCATCATACATGTCACAGATCTTCGTAGCAACGTCCTTTTGCGTTAAGTTTTCCAACACCCTGGATACCTGGACACGTAGTATGGAAAAGCTGAAAAGAAAAGTGGAAAACAGGGGAACGAAGAAGCAGTAGTGACTAGAGCCCAAAACTGGTAGCAAACTATGATTGTTAACAAGAGAGAATGTTAGCAAGTTAGGACTAAGAACAACAAGTTAAAATATTGCAAGCTAGTAAATCAAAAGACATCACCGTTCAAGATGACGTTCGATCGGACAGCATACGATTTGATCAAAAATTAGAAAACTCAAAATTACGGTCCTATTATAAACCCCACCCATTGTCAACGAGTTTTCCAGGAGTTCGAGATATCAGTTTTGATAAATTGGGAGTTTGCATCAGGTCAATGTAGGTGGGATGACGGTCTCTTGGTGTCAATTCAATCGGAGGACGAGTTCAAGTTCGTGAAGGGTTGGTCACAATTATTATTTTTATTCCAAAATGTTGTTATTGCTTTTAAGAAGCAATGAAGACGCTTCCTAATCTATCTTCGTAATTCTCGAGTTTTGTCAAACCATTTTGATCTGGTTGAGCAGTTTGATTCATTTTCCTTTAGATCGACAACAGATCGAATTGTTCAAGATGTTTTATTTTTCTTCATTTCAGATAACGTTATGGCCTCTCAGCCAAACACGGATTCCGAGGCCAAATACGCGCCTTGGATAGGCCTTACTTACGATCGCAATACAAACGAATCCTCGTGGATTTACGAATCTACAAATCCCTACGAACATTGGCTACCCTCGCAGCCGAGTTCATGGAACAGTGTCGATGACGACTGTGGCAGGGTAGGAGACAGATTTCATTTCAATAGAAGACCAGAAAACTTTGAACGTTCTACTTATTCTAGGGTATTTCTGAAATCCAAGTATGACCTATAGGGTGGTTAAATAACTTGGATTAGATTGAAATGGAATTGGAAATGAGAAGAATTGAAAACCGATTCCAGAGAGTTAAATTAAATCGGTTTTTGAGTCAGTGATCTTTTTTTGTTTGTTGAATTGAATTAAATTAACGTGGTTTTGTTTAGAAATATCTGATTTGAATTTAATTGTTTTTTTGACAGCCAGGAAAAAATGAAACTGAATTGAAATGGTTTTTATTGAGAATTGGTCAAAAGAATAGGAATCGGTCCGCAATTGATTTGGAATTGAAATTTCAAACGTGTTGAATTTGTCAGTTTTCAATATATTTATATATTTCTCATTTGTGAGAACCTACAAAAACATACGTTTTACAAACAAATGCCCAGAACTGAAATTGTAATTGATTTTGTTTCTTGAAATAATGAAAAAATTGAAATAGAGATTTCGGAATTTTTCGAGAGTAGATTGGAACTGGAAGTTAATTATTTTGCCTTCTGGAATTGGTTAACTACTCTAACGATCACGGCTTAGTGAGAAAAAGTAGTCATTCTGTTTGACTTTGCGTAATCTTTTGATTGTTGTGTTTTTGTTCCATTTCATTTTCTGCAGTTAATAGCTTTGAAAAATGCTGATTCAATGTTTGTTTTTCATAAGCGAAAACATCATCCGCGATGGCTGGAAAGAACAGATTTCCAGTGTGGAACGTATGACGGCTATGCCAACTAAACTATAAATCTTCTACCCCAAATACGTCAATTCTAGTTCGTAGTTGGCTCGACGAACGCAAACACTGGATATACACTGAACTCTTGCACTCAGGCCGCTTCATTCCGATACATCTGTGAAATGACGGTTTGTTTCTGTTTTCATTCACCTTTTTTTCGGCAGCTCAGACTAATCAAGTATTTCTCCATGGCATGGCGGAGTTTCAAAGTATTTTTGTGCCACTTTCCCGAAAAACTCAAAGATCAATATTCGATGTCGTCTTACTTCTAGAAACCCGAAACCACGACAATGGGACAGGGGCGTAACTCCTTGCGTGATTGGTATTACGTTTGGCTGATATGCTGTTTCATTTTCTAGTTTTAACTTCAAATTGACTATGTTTTTCTCCACCGGACACGGAATGTCTTTTGATCGTGCAAAAACGTGCTCCGATCACGAGATGCAAAAGGGTGAAGCGGTTGTCGCACGCATTACGAGGTAGTATGATGGATTATTTATTGTGGCGACGTTTCGGCAAATTCGCCGTTTTCAGAGCCTGAAAGAGGCATCAGTTCACAAAGTACAATAAACTCAATACAGTCGCGCAGAACAACGTGGCCCAAAAGTATTCCAAATAGCACGAATAATGAGCACTACAAACTCAGCTAAACAAATACATTACCACACATTTCTCAACACGAATATGGACACATAAGATGAATTGAAATAGTTATAACATCAGCACTGCTCGATATATACATAAGAACACGCGTTCTTTAATGTTCGCTGTTTCAAACGGTGTTGGTGTAAATAATATATATTATTCATGATTCAACACATTATTATCTTGTTTCAAGATGCCCACGACAACGGCCCCCACCACCACCACACCGGCATGTCCCTCAGTGAGTGATGTAGGAAACTCATTAGCAGAGAGAGAGAGAGAGAGAGATAACTAGTTTGTCCGAAGTGTCGAGCTCTTTCCAGTTTAAATTCTTACAAAAAAGGGCCGGCGGCTAAATCCACCTCATGGGTGATGATCGAAAGGATGAGTTGTGTTTGGTTACGCCAATGTGCGCAAATTTCTATTTTTCAAACCATAAAAGTAGTGAAACAGGCATTTTCCCTTAATTTTAAGAGTTGACCTGTTTGAATGTATTCATCCATGAAATCTCTGCGAAAAACCCTAAAATCGTATCAAATCACGGTCGGAACAACTCAACATAGCCTATTTCAGAGCACAAAACGTACAAATAATAATCATTCAAAACGCTTTCCTGACTAAGACAGTGAACCATTTTCAGAATACAGCTCACTTATATACAGTCGTTGGAAATGGCCTGAATCGCATATGGAGGTTGGTAGTGATATTTTTCATGGGGCCTCATTGATCGATTGTAGTGCAGGAGAAATACCGCTTTATTGGGAGTCAGGAATCGTCACAAAATCTTCACAGCCTATATATTTATGTGTTACATTCATCGAAAAGTGGGAAACCAACAATGATGTAATTTGTACGAACTACTCAAGGACGGCAGAACTCATAGAGACACTGCAAAAAAAGGAAAAATCTAGAGAGTGATTATTTAAAAGTGATTATGCCATAAAAAGATAAAAATACTTCGCTAACGTTCAAAATAGTTCTCTCTTTTTGTGGCATCATCACTGTAAAATAATCACTGTCTATATTTTTCCCTTTTCTGTTGCAGTGCCTCTCTAAGTTCTGCGATCCTTGAGTAGCTCGTACAAATCACAATATTATTGGTCCTCGAATCACATCGAGTGGGCTTTTTATTCCAGAACTTACAATGCGCCTTTGAAGTATCACCAGTATAATACAAACTACAACGCTGCCAGAGCTAATGGACAATCTTGGGAGGGTTAGTTTTTAGCGATTCAATCTTTTTTTTAAATACTAAGAGCTTCAGTGAGTTGTCAAAGCCACACTCAAAAATAGTCAAAACTTCTCCAAACGCAGAAAGGTCTAATTTGAAGAACCCGAAAACTCAGAACAACGAGTTTCGAGTTTCATCCTTGAACAAATTGCTTTTTCGAAGGCAAACACTACTCACTTTCAAACCACTTTGTTTTTTTCCGAAAAATAGTGGAAAAATTAATTTCGTACTCGATTAACCACACCAAGCTTTCTATGACTACAAAGTATCTCTGAAAACTATGTAATGAGACTCAAACTATGTAATGAGACTCCTTACAGCCTGAAACACCGTGTGTCTATATATTTCTAGTGAATACACAATTTACACAATATTTTACGATATATAAATTCCACGTTCTTCAACGATATTTACGCACGTTGCAACTCTCATAGTCACTTTCCCACCAGCTCTGTTTAGGTAATGTGGGATACTACATGAACTCAACTATTTATCAACGGGTGAAAACGTGTTGTCCGAAGCTCATCGAGATGAAATTGATGCAAAGTAAGTCGTTGTATATTACATTTCTCTGTTCCGACCAGAAACATGCTAGTTGGGAAAACACATAGTCAAAGGTGCTGAGCTGAAAATTGATGGCAAACTCATTCATTGTTCATTGAATATATAAAATATTCTTCTATAATAATATAAAGTTTATTGCGCATAGATTCAACAACAAAAAGTAATGAGAATTAACTAATTGAGTTATTGAAAGCTTCTACGGCAAAACGTATATGTACAATCTACTAACAAGGGAATTTTTTTTCTATCTCTCGCCATGTTGATCTTTTTTTTTACCGTTTTCCCTTTTGTCAAGCTTTCTCGTTTCAAACTTCGTTCCGTTATTACACACTGTGTGATAAATATTTAATTGGGCTTGATTCAAATGTTAATTCATATAGGTTCTGGACAGACGCCAGAACTTCATCTTTATTCTTTAGTTCATGGTAGATTAATGTATTACGGTTCTCTACAGTAATGAAGTTGGTACAAAGTAAGTGGATGTGTACTACATTCTACTGCTACAAACAGAACCATGCTTGATAGAAGAACACACAGTTGAATGTGCTGAGCTAAACGGGCCAATGTCCAATTTCTCAAACGATTTTCTTCTTCAACTCTTTCCTGAAACATTTGGCCGGTTTTCTGAACAAACGCCAGAGTTTCACCTTAGGCCGCTTCTATACTGATTACGTCGACAACAACGTTATTTGTAAAGAAAACATAAGTATCGACCTAGTTGGCGTTAGCACAGGCCTGAATCAATACATATGAAAATCATTTCCCACGGTCGTTAACCGTCAACGTGAAGAGTATGAATGCGGCCTTAGAGTTCGTAGTTGATGGTTGGTTGAACTGATGTTTATGCGAATACTTGCCTTGATCGGTTTTCTACAGACAAAGCTCAACCGCACATAAGTCATATTACGCCCTGGTTACAATGGACACACCCCAACTGGTATCAGAAAGCCAACAAATTCTACTGTGCACCGTCGTGAGTTGCTTCGTAACTAATTAACTCGCTTGTAATCAGAGCCGTACAAACATTGTTGAGGTTAGACCATAAACTGAAAGATATCCGTCGTGACGACCATATAACGATTAACACCTTTGCCGTTCTGTGTCTGCAATCAACTACAGTTTTACGACAGAACTTTTTGAATATAATCCATTCTGACGACTTTTGCCACCCTCTGTTGAACGCTCCGCGTATGCAATGAATGAAGACAGTGTTCAGGAATATATCAAATTTCCTATCTCAGCCTCCGCCTTTAACCAGTTTAAAATGATTGCAGAAAGAACTACTGTGGAGCAAACTTCCAACTCATCGAGATCCATAAAGTTGTTGGAAGTGGCGAACGTCAGTGTTTTGTCTGTTTGCACACAGGGATAGGCAAATCATACACCTGATCTGTTTTTCACCTGATTTAGTTAACATAATTTGAATATCCTCGAAAATGAGTAACCCATGTTGGCAGGTCACCGCTCACTGTCTAATGACAAGAATTAGCTCTTCGTTCATTATCAAAACTTTATTTACCGTGGTTCTGTTGAGTGATCGAATTGTTGAATCAATCAGAATTATGATTTTTTGCTATGATTCAATACTTGAGCTAAAACCACCAAAAAGTGTTCATAACTAGATACAGGTTCGTCTCTTCTTCTGCTACTCATAAATATATTGAAGTTTTGGAGTTCGAAAAAACAGAGTATTCCAGTTTAAATCGCGCTCAAACTTACTTGTATAACTTCAGATCTGGATGCCTTCATTCCGAAATCAAACTACGAAAGATCGGTGGTTCTAACCAACAAATTCCCGAAGTATAGGAATCAGGTTGCTAGATCAATTTGCTGGGTCTGGCAATGGGCTGGAATCTTTTAAACTGTCGTTCAATCAAGCATTGGTTCAAGATCATTGGGTTTTTGGTGGTTTTTCAAAATCATCTTCTATGCTTCGAATCGCCATTCCATGAACATTCTTTTGAATAAATCTACACATTAACTGTGCAGTTGTTTCTGATGTTGAATTTTTATCGGCCGCGGAATAGTCGAATATACTTCTCTTATGACAAAAATGATAAAATAAGCTCAATGTGTTTCTGTTTCTGAACCAGACTCATTGGCAGCGTTCGAAACTTTCGGGTTACTGTTTGGACACTTTCCAACCAGCTGGCCAACCACATTTGTATCGGTCATGAACTGGCTGACGTGTTCATTCAATGAAATCATTTAAAGATAGAGTATCAATTAGCTCGAGATGTATTGTATTGCCAGAATGAATAGGACGGGTAACGATGTTATGGATCACGCAATTCCATGAAAGAAACAGGTGATCACAACCTGGGTGAGGTGATTATAATCGTCGCCAACGGAAAGGCTGGAGGGTACTGTGTATCTCACTTTCCGCTGTGTACGCACACCTGTCTTCGATTTCAGAGCACGCCCGGTACTCACTCAAAAAGCACAGCGCTTAGCGGCCTGCACGAAACTTTAGCTCGCAGGTTCGATTCCGGTGAGAGACAGAACTATATGAATTTGGCACCCAGCATAGAGGATGATGAAGAATTGAGTGCGAATTCCGCAAACTGCATCCAATAACAAAATAAAATCCCTCTTTTTTTACAGAATCGAGTTCCAACTTGATCCAATACGGCAATACGTTGCTAAAATCTCATTGTGTTTGCAGTTACATCCCATTCCTTTTGGAAAAATAAACCGTAAGGCAGGGCTCAGACTTTTTGCGCGATACAAGATACAGATACACGATTCAATTTGGAATTATGTGAATCGTCTCATTTTGTATCCGTATCTTGGCGCCAACGTATCAGAAAAGTATGAACGCAGCAGGATACATGTTTTCCGATTTCGATAATTTATAATTCGAAAACGCTTTCAAAAATTTTAATTTCTCGACTTCATAGATAAATACAGGTATCCTCCGGAGAAGCATCTATCTTATTGCACGCGACGCGACAAAATGGGCAAATTAATGGATTTTGATAAACTTGTACATCGAGAGAAACAAACACGCTACGCGCTGGTGATCGATACGATCCGCATGCCAGCTTCGATTTCACCCACGCGAAGCGCGCGCACGCGACACGGCAGAAATATTAAAAAGTTGATTTATATGAATTTGGGAGAAGTGGGGTAGTCGTTCATTCTGAATATAGGTATATGTATATTTGCTCAATTTAAACGGAATCTGCTTGGTCCATTACCCCTAATCTTTCGTCATCATACGCTAAAGTTGAATTTTTGTCGCGTCGCGTGCTGCGCGCGCGTGCTTGACCCAAGTCCGCACCAAGCTTACATCTGAGTTCAGAATTATCGATTACCTCTAGCTCCAAAGTTTTGTTCAATTCTACGGGTTTTAAATTTTTGTCGCGGCGCGCGCACGCCTTGCGTTGTAAAAACTCTACCTCGCCTCGCGTGGTAAAAAAATTATATCTACATTCGCAATCTCCATGATCGATAATCACAGTTCACAAATTTCACTCAAATATGCAAATTTTCTCATTTTGACGCGTCGCGTGCGCGCGTCGCACGCGAAAAGGAAATTTTTTCGTGGATCATAATCTGTTTTGTGTGGGGGAACATTCTATCAATTGGAAAAATTTCACAAAAATCATTTTTTGGTGGGTTATAATCCGAAAACTTAGATGTATCCACGATATGAGGGAAGTGTAAAATGCCGGCCGCAATCTTCAAAAATAGTGTATCGTCGATTCAAATTGATGTATCTGACGCCGAGATACGGTAGAAAAGTATGAACACGAAAGATCTATCAAAGATTTGCCTAGCTTACAGTTTTCGACCAAACAGTTGGTTCCGTACGCCAAATAATTGAAACATTGGCAAATTGAATGTTTTCTCGTTAGGAAGTTTGGCTAAACAACTATTGCAGTTGCTTGTATAGACTGTATCGCTTGGCTGATGCGTTCATTTTATGATATTATTCAACGAACAAATCTCAATTAGCTCGGATGTATTGTTTTGATGAAATTTGAATAGGACGTGGGAATATGTATACGCGATTCCATCATGGAATGACGCGATTCCATGATGAGAACAGGTTATCATAATCGAGATCAGGCCGTGCCCAAATAGTTTAAAGGGACCGTACCTCTATAATGTGCAATGTAGGTAATTTTTGAAAAATGAAAAAAAGTCATTTATTCAGTTTTGAGATTACAGTTTATTCCTCACAGAGAGTTCAAAAAACCACACTATTACAACGTAAAATAGAAACCAACAAGATTTGGGTTACTGTGATGCAGCAATCCTTAATCTATCACTGCTTCGTAGTCTTCATGATATTCACAAATTTTTCTTCACAGAATTTATATTGGTAATTTTGGCCATGTTTTGAATACGAATATGTAATTTTGTAGGCATTTTGAATTTTGTTTACGTAGATGAACTCGGCGGTATGTACGTGCGTGGTTGCGCCACATTTTTGAAAACACGGAGTGAGACAGAAGTTGACACGTATATGAATGATAACGGTCTTTCGCCTTTTCGTGCCTGACTAATGGGCTGTGAACTAATGCCACATCTCTAAGCGCGTGACATAGAAAATTTTCGAGTTTTGGGAAATTTCGAGTTTTCGAGTTTTTGGAAAATTTCGAGTTTTGGCAGAAATCGAGTTCGACTCGAAAATTTTCGAGTTTTTTCGAGTCAAGTTTCGAGTTCGACTTTAACAACCCTACTTTAGAGTGAGCAGTGTGTTTAAGTACAGAAATGAATCAATTCTTTGCAGTTCAAGTTCCGAATAAAGATAGCCAATTTGAGTTTCATTTATCGAAGGACATCAAAACGACGACGAAGAATGTGATCTCACAAACTTGCAAACGTGGATATGTCGTGAATTTCCAACTACTTCAATGTTGTTGCGAGTAGAGCAATCGAAGGAACTCGCGTTTCGGCGCGTGTCGACCAAATTCGAGCGAACATTTGTCATGTATCCGCCTATTTTCCGAGATATTCCTCTTGAACAGAAACGTTAATCAAACTAATTCAATCACAATTCATTCAAGTACCAGTACGTGATCGAAGAACTAATTAAAAAAATCTTTATCCGAAAAACAGTCATCCAAAAAACTCGACGTGAGCCTGTAGGTTTTTTTTCGGATTCTTTGTAGTGATCACAAGTTTTTGATGGTTTCTTTTTTGATTCTGTTGTTCTACAGTTCGGCTCAAAAACTAATGTATTTTTTTGTGAATGTGTTCAAAGAATGTATAGCTGCGTTTGCGAATAGACGTGTTGAATAAATTGAATCACTTAACATTAGATTGGAAAAAAAGTGTTGTTGTCGAGAAAACATCTGACAGACAATTCAGAAGCTGGATTGAAAACTAATTCAAAAACAGAACTAGAAGGTTATTTATTTATTTATTTGATGCACTACGAGGTGCGCTAAACGAGAAAGAAAAAAACTAAGCACAGAATCACTTGGATACAATTGATCAAAGAAAAAGAACATAGTAAAATACAAAAGCAAAATCGAATAGTAGTCAGGAAAGTACACGTGTAGAATTATGAAAAATACGTCTACAAAGTCCGCCAACTACACAGATTTGGTGTATGGAGTGATGAATTCAAAAATCAGTGTTTCGCCAATCGAAGCTACATGTTCTGGTGTATATCTGAATAGGAATCGAATCGTGTTGTTATCTTTCTCTGCCACAGAAGGTAAAGTGAACAACTACAGTCAGTCCTGAACAAACCCGTGCCCCAGCAGACACCGTATCTAGAGAAGGGAGGGGGCTACGTGTTAGACTAAGATTGAGTTATACCCATTAGATTTGTGTTTCCTAACCTACTATAGTTTGATATTTGATACTGTTCCTAATTTCTGGTAAACCAGAAAATGTCAAGCGATTGTTTGGGGTATTGTACTAATATTGTTCGAGTTACCTAGTTTATTGAATACGACCTATGTGAGACAGAGGAGAGCTCAGGACAAAAAATAGTTGAGCCATTTGCCACACAATTGTATGGAAGTGATATAATGGCAATTTAGTTCATTGATTCATCTGGGTATTCTCAAACGGACGATGAAGATAGTAAACTGTGCGGACAGTGCAGAGCTACCAATAAGAACTTGTACCTATGTACCAACTAAATCTACATCTACAGTAACACTTCTCTACAAAAAAAACATGCTAGTGGCGACGATGACTTGGAAAGTAGTGGCCTCGTGATCAGCATGGTAACTGGAACTGGCTGGCCTGCACGGGAATGGCAAAACGGTAAACTTGCGAGTTGCAAAAAAATAGAATTGTTGTAAGTCGAAAACATTATGTTTTTGTGAATTCTCGCCATTCACACTGACATTTCAAACCCTGGAACAACAGGATCAGGCAAGAATCATGTCCATCCGGTTGTTGAGAGTGAATAAACTGTATTTAAAGGGACCGTGCCTCTCTAATTTTGGACGTTTGAGCTGATTAGTCGATACCGTTCACAGTAAAAAACCAAGATCATTCATATATGTGTCAAATTCATTTTTGCTCCGTGTTCTCGAAAATGTGGCGCGACCACGCGCACGTACATACACCGCCGAGTTCACCTACGCTCAAAATTTTCAAAATGTCCAAAAATTACAAAACCATATTCAAAACATAGCCGAAATTACCAATATTAGGTCTGAGAAGGAAGATTTGTAAATATCATGGAAACTACTAAGCAGTGATAGATTAAGGATTGCTGCATTATAGTGACCCAAATCCTGTCCTAATCATGTTAGCTTCTATTTTGCTTCTTATTAATGTGGTTTTCCGCATCTCCGTACGTTAGGTTAGAATTTTCATCTAAAAACGGTACAAATTGTTGTTTTCATTTTTTAGAAACTACTTACATTGCACATTATAGAGTAACGGTCCCTTCAATATTTTCCTATCATTTTTGTGTACAGTATAATATCTATGCCTGCTTTTAGGATTCGCTTTCAATTTGTTGTGATTTTGCTACCTTTCCGTGATTGAACCGTACTGTATTCACTTCTGTATAAAAAGCTTTTATAGAAGGTTCTGAGAACTGATAAAAAAATAAGGAATATGAAGAGCGATGAATTTGTTTCAAATTCCATGTAACATACGTATAGGTTTCGAGATATTATCAGTACCGTAAAGAGCTCCAGGATATATAGGGACCTTAGAGTTGTCTTCGTTGCGGGACCTATAATCATTAGCATCAGGGCGCGATAGGCAGTAGGCATATTTAGCATAGTCACAGAGCTTACTTTTCTAATATTTATTCCAATATTAAATCATAATCGTTTTGTTATTCATTAGTTTTTTTCCATTGTTTTCACCATTAATGCGAAGGTGGTTATCTAAGCACTTGTTCTGGGTATGTGTACATCGTTAAATGTGATTGATATTATGGCTTGGTTGTGTTCATCTCGAATGATAATTTTGTTTTGGTATTTTATTCAGCACTATTGCACTAGCATGGTATTTCTGTTCTCATAGTATTGGTCAGTGAATAATTCGTTAGTTACATTCTAAATAGTGATATAACGATGTTTCAGTGAGGAATCGATCGATGTTGGCAGAAAGATGAGAGGAAAGTTTGTCGGATCGGATAGCCAATAGTTTTGTATCAACATTATTATTCTGTTCGACCAGTAAGTTGTTTCGATTTTTTCCTTAGCCTCGTTCTCCGCACTCATTTTGTCTTTTTGTCATTTGGGAAGTGTCCCTGTTGATTGGAAACGTAAATTTTTATAATTTTCTTTCCGTGAACTTTGTCGAATTCCTCTCATTAACTTATTCGTATTTAAATCCATTTTCAAAGTTTTATCATAAGCAGGGTCAAAATGTCATCGATTTTGAACCATTAAAACTTATTTCTCACTTGCTCCTGATTTGGACGATCAGATGGAAGAGATACATGTGAGATACATTTGACTCTCATGTTCTCTCTTCTCCTGTTTGTCTTTGTCATTCAGTGATTATCTTTCTTTTGGTAGATTCGTCATTCTATTATGGGTTTTTTAAAGTTTAATTTTCATAAAAGTTAAATCTTGTTCTCTCATTTTAGCAATAACAATGAACGTGAAGTGAATTTGTAATACTTTCTTTTCATAGTCCGACCTTATGAATTGGAATATAAATATACACAATTCAATGAAACAGGGAAATGGAAACATACTAGGATCTGGTTCCAATCGCCGTATCTCAACAACAAAGGTTCCACCTTATGTAAGTAAACGGATGAAAGGAAACGACCAGAAATACTGCAATTGTGTTCATTGAAACAAATGTTCAGCGCCAGGAACATTTGGTACATATATGGTTATTGTGTTTCGTTCTGATGTGTTTATAGTCTGATGTCTTCCCATTCTAGGAAAACTACAAAGATTTACAAAACTGTCCAGTGTAGCTGAATAGTTATATTTAGCACTTCTATCAACTATCATGATTAGAAACATGACTCTAATCTGGAGTTGAGGTGTTGCTTGCTGACTTGCTAACTTACCGGTATTAATAGATTGTGTATAAGTAACAGTATCGGGTACCTCTCCCATGTTTTGGTACCAGATTTCAGTCTGGAGCCAAGTTTCGAGTGGTTTTGACTATACCACTTCTACCGAAAAACACTCATTTTGGTTCGGAAACATATGAAAGTGTTGAGAAAAGTGTTAAACTTCACGGTATCACTAAATTGTGTATAAGAAACAATATTCGGTACATCTCGCATGTTTTGGTACCAGATTCCAATCTGGAGCCAAGTTTCAAGTGGTTTTGACTATACCACTTCTACCGAAAAACACTAATTTTGGTTCGGAAACATATGAAAGTGTTGAGAAAAGTGTTAAACTTCACGGTATCACTAAATTGTGTATAAGAAACAATATTCGGTACATCTCGCATGTTTTGGTACCAGATTCCAATCTGGAGCCAAGTTTCAAGTGGTTTTGACTATACCACTTCTACCGAAAAACACTCATTTTGGTTCGGAAACATATGAAAGTGTTGAGAAAAGTGTTAAACTTCACGGTATCACTAAATTGTGTATAAAAAACAATATTCGGTACATCTCTCATGTTTTTATACCAGATTTCAGTCTGGAGCAAAGTTTCGAGTGGTTTTGACTATACCACTTCTACCGAAAAACACTCATTTTGGTTCGGAAACATATGAAAGTGTTGAGAAAAGTGTTAAACTTCACGGTATCACTAAATTGTGTATAAGTAACAGTATCGGGTACCTCTCCCATGTTTTGGTACCAGATTTCAGTCTGGAGCCAAGTTTCGAGTGGTTTTGACTATACCACTTCTACCGAAAAACACTCATTTTGGTTCGGAAACATATGAAAGTGTTGAGAAAAGTGTTCAACTTCACGGTATCACTAAATTGTGTATAAGTAACAGTATCGGGTACCTCTCCCATGTTTTGGTACCAGATTTCAGTCTGGAGCCAAGTTTCGAGTGGTTTTGACTATACCACTTCTACCGAAAAACACTCATTTTGGTTCGGAAACATATGAAAGTGTTGAGAAAAGTGTTAAACTTCACGGTATCACTAAATTGTGTATAAGTAACAGTATCGGGTACCTCTCCCATGTTTTGGTACCAGATTTCAGTCTGGAGCCAAGTTTCGAGTGGTTTTGACTATACCACTTCTACCGAAATACAGGCATTCTGACTCGAAAACTGATGAAAGTGTTGAGAAAAGCGTTAAACTTTCCGGCATCACTAAACTTTGTATAAGAAACAATATTCGGTACATCTCCCATGTTTTGGTACCAGATTTCAGTCTGGAGCCAAGTTTCGAGTGGTTTTGACTATACCACTTCTACCGAAAAACACTCATTTTGGTTCGGAAACATATGAAAGTGTTGAGAAAAGTGTTAAACTTCACGGTATCACTAAATTGTGTATAAGTAACAGTATCGGGTACCTCTCCCATGTTTTGGTACCAGATTTCAGTCTGGAGCCAAGTTTCGAGTGGTTTTGACTTTACCACTTCTACCGAAAAACACTCGTTTTGGTTCGGAAACATATGAAAGTGTTGAGAAAAGTGTTAAACTTCACGGTATCACTAAATTGTGTATAAGTAACAGTATCGGGTACCTCTCCCATGTTTTGGTACCAGATTTCAGTCTGGAGCCAAGTTTCGAGTGGTTTTGACTATACCACTTCTACCGAAATACAGGCATTCTGACTCGAAAACTGATGAAAGTGTTGAGAAAAGCGTTAAACTTTCCGGCATCACTAAACTTTGTATAAGAAACAATATTCGGTACATCTCCCATGTTTTGGTACCAGATTTCAGTCTGGAGCCAAGTTTCGAGTGGTTTTGACTATACCACTTCTACCGAAATACAGGCATTCTGACTCGAAAACTGATGAAAGTGTTGAGAAAAGCGTTAAACTTTCCGGCATCACTAAACTGTGTTTAAGAAACAATATTCGGTACATCTCCCATGTTTTGGTACCAGATTTCAGTCTGGAGCCAAGTTTCGAGTGGTTTTGACTATACCACTTCTACCGAAATACAGGCATTCTGACTCGAAAACTGATGAAAGTGTTGAGAAAAGCGTTAAACTTTCCGGCATCACTAAACTGTGTATAAGAAACAATATTCGGTACATCTCGCATGTTTTGGTACCAGATTTCAAGCTGGAGCCAAGTTTCGAGTGATTTTGACTATACCATGACTACCAAAAACACTCTTTTTGACTCGGAAACTGATGAAAGTGTTGAGAAAAGTGTGAAACTTTCCGGTATTATGAGATTGTGTACAAGAAACAATATCGGGTACCTCTCCCATGTTTTGGTACCAGATTACAATATGAAGCCAAGTTTCCAGTGATTTCGACTATACACTATTACCACTTCTTCCGAAATACATGTCTTCAACATGTCACATAATTTATAGCTGAAAGTTGAAAACTTTGACAAAATAAATTAAATGCTCTGAAATTCAGTAGGAATTGGGATATAAACTCATATTGAGAAATGAGCGTGTTTATGGTTATCATCTTCGAATTGGGAGAATTCTCTCCAGTCATTTCTGATGATAGTGCAAATTCTTAACAACTTACTTGAAATTCATTTCAAGAGTCTCAAACTAGAATATAAAGCATTCTTCCTTGATTATCAACACATTTAGTAACATTTCCATAGTTTCCTACGAGAACTTTACTTTCAATACGTCTCTTGTGCACAGTAGGGGTCAGCCACTTTATGGTATTAGACACTTCCACAAAACTGCTTTTTCGCATACTCCAAGCGTTTTCAGTGAAAACGCACAGAATTTGAACTGAACACAGATATAGCTGTGAGAAACAGTTTAAGGTCCAACAACTATAGTATAAGTTGCACTGTTGTCTCATGGGAACAGTTTATCCACCCACATGTGCAAAAAATTGGTCAGGTCAAAAAATAATTTTTCTCAAATGTAGCTCAGAACGTTTTGTATACTTCAATTGAACATGACTGACAAAAATAATTGGTGAAAAAATATACTTTTCACTGTTTTCGAGAGTTTGTTCTCTCATGCAACTGCGAAGGGTTACTGTAGCTTTCAACTAACTGCTGTGCCTCTTGGTGGTGAAATTGATAATTATAACAGTATGTATTTTGCAGATCAACTTTTCGTCTCATCACCAGCATTCGAAACTCATACACTCATTGAGAATAAAATTGAAATTCATTCCGTGTTTTTCTTAACTAAATTGGACATACTTTCGATAACTTCCATATTTCTCAGATATGTTTCCATGTACATGTACTTCATAGAAATCTTCAATCGTAACTGAGATCATAGTGAGTTTCTGATAGTTTGCATTGAAGTTCCAGAGAATCTGAGGTTTCGCGAAGAATTTTCTCACTTTCCTCCACCCATTTTCCCAACTGGCTCCATCGACTAAATATTTTTCATACACATTCAAAACAGAGCCAAACGTCACAAAAACTGTGAGAGTTTATGACTTAACTCGTAAACATTGAGTGTGTCGAGTAGTATTGTAACAAAAATATTGGAAAAGCGTGTGGAACTTTCGGTTCGTTCGTTCTATACAAAAAGATTTCTGTTTTGTTGGTGGTACGAAGACCTGCTGGTGGTACGGAGACTGGGGAGCTGGAGCATGAGGAGTTGCAAAAAGATTTCTGTTTTGATTTCAGTAGTTCAACAACTGTTTGTTCGTGCTCGTGCCAGCTATAAGAATCAGTTTGCTAAGCACTAAAACCAACCTACAATGGTTTTGCATAACTCTGCGTCGACGTAAACAGAAGAGAATGAAATTTTTATTACAAAAAAAGTGATAGTGTCCCTTCGCCAAACCTGTTAATACGGAACTGTGGGTGTCACAGTATAATTCCAAACGACAGAGCTTCAACTGCTAGTGAGTATTCACTTGAGTCGTGGCAACTGCTGCAACAAAAATTAAAATTCATGAACTTGTACGTGTTCCGCGTGTCCATGCGTCATCCCTATTTCACGAAGTAGACTCAACAAACAGCAGAAGCAGACTAGGTAGATCACTTATAGTACGTTTTGCAGTCCTATTGTAGTCCTATAGTTGATGCCCGGAGCTTGGGAAGTTAAATAGGTTTTCTTCACTCATTCGTTGTGCTTGGTAATAATGAACGTTCCTCATAGAACCAACCAGTTTTATACATAATCTGAACACCCATCGTAAAATTCTAGTTATCAATACACACCAGTAAAATATGACTATTTTTTGATTTGATCAAAGTGAGTTTCTCGATCTTGTACTAAGAATAAGCGCATTTTTTGAATATTAGAAAAGGTAAAGCCTGGCTTTTTTCCGGCTGTTGGAACTATGCTTATCAGATCGGCCAGTCAAAGTTAAAGTAGACAAAACGTGGGAGAAACGCTGATACAGTGATTATAACGTTTGTATTGGCTGAAAAAGCAACACAACCAGTACAACCACATACCAGAAACCTCCCAAAACAGCTTTGTACATTAAAAGAAGTCAAAGAAGTGTTAGTCCCTATCTTGACCAAAGTCAAAGTCACATTTGTGACTTTCGAATCACAAATGAATAGTTGGAAGTGTAAATGAGCAAACTAGTCGTAAAAAGTTGTGAAGCATAAGAAAGAACCAACCAACCTTAAAACTCTCCGGAATTCAGAAAATTGAGAAACATACCGTTACCGCAACACGTAGCTTTTACCAGAGCAACTACACATACCAGTCATGTAGAGAGAAAGCAAATAGGCAGTATATCCCGTATTCAGCAGACTCTCATTCTGAAATCAAATTTTTTGTCCAATAGAGTAACGAAGTGAGCCCATGGAATCAGATATATACTATAGGTAAATTGAATAGTCAAGTAAAGTTGGTATTCTAATGAGACATCGTGCACTTTGAGTTTCTGCTTGTTAACAGACCTTGCTACTGTGACAGGAATAAAAAGAAGGCGGTAGTAGTAATATAGAACAAAACAATGGCCGATAAATGGTACCACTGCTATGTGCTCTATGATTCGATTGAAAAGGAAAAACAGGTTCTATATCTAACCAGGTTTTCTGGCAACCTAACCGGTTTTTCATAACGTTTTCTCAGGTTACCTAACAGGTCACCTGGAGAGGGGTTGGAAAGCAATCCTATAAAACTAGAATTGAAAGATCTGAATACTAAGTAGTAATTTTGTATTTGACCACCCACTTTGGTGGAGCTCTCGCTATTTTAGTGGGTCATATCAATTAGTTGATGCGTTGAGGGGTAACGTGTAGCAACACCTACAACAATCTTTAGGGAAACGATGAAAACAATGTTTGCAACTTGCAACATTGCGGGTCTTGATCCCTCGGTTAGACAAGTATCTCAATAAATCTCATTTTGCTTCCAGTTAACGGGAGCCTTAACGCAAACAGGCCGCCTTTCCATAAATAGTCACTTTGTTCATGTGAGTGAATGCTTAGAGTACACACTAACCTTACACAACACCCAAGACCAGATCATGCAACCCAGCTGTCATATTATTGGAAAGGGTCTACCTATGTATTAGAAAACTACGTTTCATCAGTCTAATAGTGTGTGCTAATTTTAAAAAAGCCGCACGCAATGCGTGTCTAACCCACTAACTATTATGTTATCTAACTATACATATACAAAAACAAATATAGCCCAACATCTGTGAGGTTGTCGAACCGCCAGCAGAATTCAAGAAACGGCTGACCTGTTTCCAAATGTTGGAAACAGTATGTTATTTCGATACAAGACCTTCACTTATTTGAAATAGAAAAAGGTTTCAGTTAGCCAACTACTGATCGTCCGTCGTCGGTTATTCAGATTAGAGATTAACGCTAAACATCAGCTAGCTCAGAGACTGGAAATAGAAGACAACCAACGAGATAAGTGAACACAACAACATAGAACCAGCCTGTACAAGAGCAAGTAACTACCAACTACATACCCTAAATGCTCAGCGTTTTGAGAAAACCCCCGTTTTTGGTCCGAAGATTTGGGCAAACCCCCCCCCCTCAAAAATTGTCTGATTTAGCGATTTTCTAAATTAAGGGCAAAACCCCCTTATAATGGCTGAGGGGGAGGGCAAAACCCCCCTGTTTGAAAAAGTCACAACTCTGAGGCGTTTAGGGTACGCAACTAATAAAACATTTCTTAGGAACAGTAGCACCAGACTGATCTGTGCCGAACTGAATATTTGAAAAACAAGTAATATTTTTCAGAGAGGGATAAATTACCAAGCACAGAGCGTAGTAATTAGTAAATAATAATACAAACGCCCTGAATAATCCAGCACAGAATAAAAAATATCTTAATAATACTACCCAAAATGAATGAAATATAGTTACATCCCCCTGGTAGACTCATTAAACCTTGCCAGTTACACAAAATAGTATTCCAGGTGCAAACACGCAAAAGAACGTAATCCGTCCGAATATTACTAAGGAAAGCATATTATTTACTAAAGATAGGTCACAGGTTAGCGATTACCTTGAACGTGATTCGCATATTAAGAAGGGCTCGAGTTGTGAAGAAGTAGGGGTTGCTAATCAAAAAACCATAGAATTCTAACCATGAGGTCAGAGGTAGTTTATGAGGTATCATGCTTAAGAAAATTTGTAGGTCGCGTGAAATGTATAGTTTTGATATCTTAGTTCCCCCACCCTATACCTCGAAAGGAAGTATTCACTCGGAACAATGATGAACCTTCCAACTGAATAACTCCCCCCCCCCCCCCCCCCCCCATCTACATACAACATACCCATTGCCCACTTGTCCATAGGTTAACAACCTCACTGACGTATATGAATGAGAGGTTGTAAATTGTCCATATATAGTAGCAAATAACCTACTGCGCTAAACAATATTTAAAAATTAAACTTCGGGGGTACGTATGGCTGAAGGCAAACGAGCGTAGTGGGTTTACTCGACCTCATTGGCTACCAAATGAGAAGAACAACAATTGAGAAAATAAACTTACCGATATCGATGCAGTTTCTGCCTGGCTGACATCATGGAGCCTCATTTCAAGATAGGATTAGACTAAACGAGCACGGAACCACGTCATCACAGCACGCATGACATCTGAAAGGAGCAAAACTGAGAATTATAATAATAAAGGCCGTTAGAGAATTGAGATAGAGACTGTCCGTTGTTATTATGAAGCGACTGACTAAGAAAGACTATATACATGTCTAATACGTTGAGAAGATGCAATAATGGTATTAAACTAACATAGAAATGCAGAGGAAACGTACACAATAAGTTTAACATTCGGTTAGAGTAGTCAACCGATGCTCAAAACTGATGTTGAACACATATTCAAAAAGTGATGCAGAACCTCATTAGTTTTTTGAAGTATTCGGTTAAAAACAACTAGGTAAAATACATAGCTTGGCTATATATAAGGGTGAAAGCTATATAAAAAAAACTCAGTACGTTAGTTTTAGAAATTATAACCACACAAATAGTCAAAAATAACAAAATATTCGTTTAAACGAACTAAAACACAATACAAAACCAAATAATGAAAGAAGAAATGTAATGAAAGCTAGAACAGTGACGTCATAGGTGAAACCTATAAATAGGAACCTTTGAGTTTGATCATAGTTGTAGGTTTCGCTTACGGAATAGATTTTATATTACGGTCAATTGTCACTTGTGCTGTGTCAAATGCGGACGGCATTTTGGCGGCGACGGCATTTTTTCCTCGGCTGGAAAACTGCGAAAATGGCGGCAGTTTTTCGCACTTCTTTATATTTTCTGCCTTTATCCATCATTCTTTTCATTTTTGGTATGTTAACTTTGCAATTTGTGTCCCGTAAACCTTGTAAGTACTTTGTATTATTAATAAACCTCTCGTTTCAAAGCATTCGCTGCAAAAAATAAATTCTCGTTTTTCTTTCTTATTCTTTAGGTTAATTCCGCGCTTCGGGTTATTGTTGTATTTGCGTAAATTATTCGTAACTAGCGTGTGTATTCATCTGAGCTACATTCATTCACTAGTGTGTGTGTTGTTTTGTTTTATATTTATATATATATATATATATATATATATATATATATATATATATATATATATATATATATATATATATATATATATATATTCGAGTAAAGCCTGCAAATTCGCATATATATATATATATATGCGAATTTGCAGGCTTTACTCGAATTCTATCCGACATGGATAGTTACTGGCGATCGGATTCAACTAAAACACATCGCTCTTTTCTCGTCACGGATTAATATGCTTGTGAGTTTTACATACTATCATTTTGAAGTTTGCTTTGAAATGCTTTAGTTTATTTCTTTCAATTCCTTTTGTTGGGTTTTTTTCTGATCTTTTTCCAATTAGACAGGTTGTACTATTGGATACGCGTTCTTATTTGTCTTCTCTCACTTTAGTGCTATCATTTCTTGGCAGACACTAGTGAGTTGTGACTGTCTTACGAAAAGGACCCCGTTTCACAGAACAAGCTCGTCAAATTTTATGATTTTGCACCAAAACTGGACTGATTTGCCTGATTTTGGCAGAATGGCAGTCTGATTATATTAAATTAAAAGTCCGTTATTAAATTCGGAAGTGTACCTTCCAATTGTTGTTGTTTTCCGTGATCATATTGAAAAGACTTTCTCTTCCAGAAATAGAATCATCGTTTTCTGTGCTGTTCGGCCGCCGTGAGGTTGTTGATTATTAGAGGTGAGTTATTGATTGATGACTTTCGATTTGTTCATTTCATTTGAACATTAAATAGCTTTGAAAGATATGAAAAGATGAAACATATTGATATTTCTTGTGTCGCAATAAAGGCTTAAATAGGCTGTCTACTACATTTTATCGGTATTTTCGCAAGTTTACCGTGCTACACAATCGTGTTGATTTAGTGTTAACTTATATTGATGGATCAATGTTTTATATGAATTTCTGTTTCAGTCTGCGGCTGAAACAGTGCTGATTGTGACCGCCAAAAGGGAGTGAAAGAAGATGTGGCCACCAGCTCAGGAGAACAACCAGTTGTAACACTGCACAGGTACGCTCTCAATTATTTTGATTTCAAGATTATGCCCCCATTCCTGCTTCTTCTTATCGTTTATTTCATACATCCTAATTCGGGGGTGATTTTGTTCGATAGTTTATGGAGGCAGGAGGCACCCGTTTTTCTTCAAAAGTGGGAGTTGGCAACTTAGGCCCACTTATTTACATCCTTTTTCATTAGTGAATCAGCCTACGGTGCCCTCTCAGAGTACTTTCTGTTGCTCTCAAATACATGATTATGCAAAACACGCAGAATAAATGATATTGAGCGTTTTCATATATAGTTTTTCAGGTGTTCGTATATAGGGAAGGATTGTCAGCCGGAAGACCAAGAGGATAATATGATAATATATGTGTTTTATATTCTGATCTATGTTATGATAAATATATATTTTCATGAATGTACTAGAGAATATAATGTGCATTTCAAAAGTAATCGAAACCAAAAAAAGAAGTTGCTAGTTCCTTTGTCAAAGAAAAAGACAGAACTGAAAGATACATGTAAAACGTTCACAAGCTACTTACTTTGTGCCCGTTTCTCACTAATTGCGTTCACCTATGAGCGCGATTTTACCAGCCGAATGTTGGTCAGATGGCCTAGTGGATAGCATCTTTGCTTTTGAGCTGGTCGGTCGTGGGCTCGATGGTTCGATCCCCGCCTGAGGCAAGAAATTTGCTGTTCAAAAATTATGCTGTGTACCGCCAGGGTATACATTTGACACCCCCTATACGATGGGAAGTGTGTTTGCCCCGAACAGCTTGCTCTATGCAACAATTTGTGTCATGTTCATATTTTCTAGAAGAAAAAACTTCTTGCAGTTCGACTCAAAATATACTGTAGAATGTGACATATACAGCTGCGTCGGCCGGATTATGTGCTGAATTGATAGAATCACTTATCAAACGAATTCCAGCTATCACATGTCGTTGTCATAGCAAGTCGTTGCCCATATAAATAGCCGTGGAAGACTGATTTCTCTCATACAGTCAGATGGGGCTTCATTCCGAGATGAGCTTCACTGTTCTTCTTCTCGTACTGTGGTTCACACCACATACGAAAGCCTGCAAAGATGGTTGGGAACCTTTCGAAAAGAGTTGCTACAAGGTGAGTAAATCCCACTTCCTCTGCATTTTTTCTATATTTTCAGTACATTATTTTACTGCAAACAGCAATGCAAGAAAGTGAGTCAACATGATGATACTGCTTCCAGTTCAGTTCTCACCCAGCTTGAAACTTCTTCTTTCATCTCCGTCCCCACTGAAACAAATACAGGTTTTTGAAAAAAGTATTATGTAATGCAAACTGCAGCAATATTGGAGATTTCTTGAGTCACTATTTGAGGTAGCGAACTAGATTAAACGCGGCCCTCTAAATTTCCTCATAGACTTTGATTTTAACCAGACATGTCATTAGAGATTCTGGGAACCAGCATACTTGCTCCATCTCCCATTGATATGTCGAATGCTAGTTCAACGATCATAAACACGCTTAAACATTGACATCTCAGTTCTGGCTTCTCTGGCCGCTCGATTCAAAGGTCGGGAAGAGAGAAAACAACTTGTCGTTTTTTAGCGGTTCGAGGAGGAATCTATGATATCTGCCCACGAAGCGGAAGCGTTATGTGTGGGCAAAGGCGGTCATCTGGTCTCTATTACATCAGCGGAAGAAAATGACTTTGTCATTAGTGAGTTTTGAGTTGTCGCTAACGGAAAGGTGACTGTATGTCTCACTTTCCGATGTGTACGCACACAAGTCTTCGATTCCAGATATTCAACAGTTTCAGATGCAATCACGTCCACGATCCCGCGTCGTGAATACAGTCCCTGGATTGGTGTCCAGGTCAACAACTCTGCCGAAGACCTGGGTTGGACAGACGGGACTCCAGTCGGTTTTCAATTTTGGGGCAATGATTCACCGGCCCCGGATTATGGTGCAGTTGCCTGTGGTCAGGTGAGAGAAAGTTTTGTTTTTTCGTCCCGCAGCTCGAAGTACAACCAGTGGGAAGGTAATTCCAATGAGAAAAATAACTCAAATGACATTCAATCAGGCCGAGTGATTCCATAAAATAGTAACGTTAACTTCTCACCGAAACTAATTTTTTGTGCCTCAATGTTAGGTCATATATTATTCACCATAGTGAAATGGTCTGTATTGTGTGAAACTAGGTATTGTGTGTAGAACTAGAGAATTGTGTTTTGTATACACTTTACTCTGAGAACGTATGCTAAAAGATACCGGCACCTTCATCTCATTTTGCGTATCTCGTTCTGCCTCACTATTTGTTGTAACACAATTCCCGGCGGGATGTATGAGGAGAAAAGTAGTGTACGTTTGAGGAGACGCAGGATGGGAGGAAAAAGTCGGAATCTTCTAGCACACGGTGTTACAATTCTGCCAAAAAGAAACAAATGCTGAAAGTAGATGTACCTCATGAGAAGTTCATATAAGTTCCTAAGGGGCTACCTCATGAGCTACTCATAAACTCTTGGTGTTGTAGCATAGCAATCAATAGAATCTCAGGAAAAACTCGGGCTAATAGCTGAAGTGATCTCATGAACTTTTGTAAGGAGTGCAACGCCGCCTGATGAACAATTCGCATTTTTTATAATCTATTCATGAATTCTGAGGTGTGAATTCAGCTCATCCAAGAATGTGCCGAGCCCGAATGGTTCGTTCACTACTGCGACCAAAGACTTTCGTTTCGATATATCTGTGAAACTACGGTTAGTCCGGTTCCTTTGTATCAAAATAGGTTTTGTTTTGGTTATCAATGATTCGAAACAATTATTTGGTACCTTCGAGAAACCCTACGTAAAGTATGACTCACGGTTCCTCCGATCGAGTTCATTTCTTAAAGTAGAGAAGAATGTTTCTTGCACAACCACTGCCAGGAGATGTTTGAATATATGTCGAATCTGAATATTATACAATGAACAATATAAACGAGTGCGTTCCAATTTCCACGCACCTCATACCCTCAGTGAGCCGATTCAGTTAAGTAGTGTGCTCCAAATTGCGCCGCTTCTCACCTTCACTCGGTTATTTTGTTGTTCCTTAAATCAATACAGGTGTTGTTGGATTTAAGTCAGTCATGCTTCTGCCAATCGGAATACGTTCAAGTTGAATTCCTGTGCGTCTGTATCGAGCTCATTTTGGCGTGTTCAATGATGCCCTTTCTTAGGCTCTGAAGACAAAAAAAACGTCAGTCTTAACGTCAGCAAAGTAATAAATCATCATGTACTTTTGTGTTTGGGTTTGATAGATTTATTCTCCATTCAACACGTCACTTCCCACATTAAAGGATGCGACACCCCTATCGGAGCAATGTTTAAAAAAATTGAAATTATGAGAAAGAAAATGACATGGAGTCGAAGCAACGAATAAACGTGATGTTGGTGAAAAACGTATAATAATACGTGTTCTATCTAATTTTCACCGTTTATTTCAAAAGGACACCCAAAAGTCCAATATCCCTGTTCCTACCACCGAGTCTACCACTAGCACAACAACCGTTCCAACTACAACCGAACCTACCACCACTTCCACTACTGTTACAACTACAACTACAACACCAAAACCAACTGTGAGTGAACTACTGAGCATCTCTGTTACTTGGAATTCACACGAGATCATGTGAACCATGTCATGGAACAAGAAGAATGCTTCAGTGAACCTATTGACAGTATAAATATAGTAGAACGGAAACAGATACATAGATAGGAGAAGTGTGAGTGAATGTTTCGCCTTCACCACAATCAAGTCTTTCCTTGATCAATTTCACAATTTCAAGAAACCTACCACCACTACTACTACTACACCCGCTCCAACTACATCAAAACCAACCACCACTTCTACTACTGTTACAACTACAACACCAAAACCAACTGTGAGTAAACTACTAATGATTTAAGTTACTTGAAACCAACACGAGATCGAGTGAACCATGTCATGGAACAAGAAGAATGCTTCAGTGAACCTATTGACAGTATAAATATAGTAGAACGGAAACAGATACATAGATAGGAGAAGTGTGAGTGAATGTTTCGCCTTCACCACAATCAAGTCTTTCCTTGATCAATTTCACAATTTTAAGGAACCTACCACTACTACTACTACACCCGCTACAACTACATCAAAACCAACCACCACTTCTACTACTGTTACAACTACAACACCAAAACCAACTGTGAGTAAATTACTGAGCATCTCTGTTACTTGACACGAGATCAAGTGAACAATATCATGGAACAAAAACAACGCTTTAGTTAACCTATTCATAGTGTAAATAGAATAGGAAGGAAACAAAAAATAGGTCTGAGAAGTGTGAGTGATATGTTTTGCCTCCACCACTATCAAGTTTTTCTTTGAACAATTTCATGATTTCAAGGTACCGGACACCACTACTGTTGTAACAACCACTGAACTTATCTGCCAAACGGTGCGTGAAATACTCAGAAAAGAAATACTCAGTGTGCCAGAAAATCAACACTAACATGCGTGGAGCAATTGTTCACCGTCGAAAAGCATCTATAAGTAGCCCGCTATTAACAATTAGTTGAGCTTATTCATACAAGCATCGCGTTTCTGGAAAATATTCTTAATCTTCCAAGTTTCGTTCAATTTAAATGTGCACCAACAAATTTCCAAAGATTTCATTGAATATAATTTATAAAGTAATGACAGAACCCTCAGAAAGCTTTTTTTCAAGAACGAGGGTCGTAAACAATTTTGGATGATTTTTTCACCGAGCATTCAGTAGAACATGACTAACCAGAAAGTCTTCACGGCAACAAATGTCTTCGTTTTCAACTAAACGAACATGAGTAGTCCATATAGCTATTTATAGAACGAAACTTTACGCAAAATTAAAGCTGGCGGAGGAGAGAACCGAATTTGGAGGTTGGTTGTAACATTCCTTATCATGAACCATTGACCGATGGGAGGAAAAGGAAAAACCCCGTCAGATCATGTGAAAACTTATTTTGTGCTAGAGCGTTTCAATCTCATTTCGCAGTATTTTCTTGTAGTAGACTTCTTATACCTATTTTCTTCATTCAATTTTATGGAAAAGTCACACAAAAAATTGAGTGAAAAAGATGATTCAATCCAACTAAACTTCTTACACATATAGGCAAGTCACGTGTGGATCACCTATGTCAGAGAAACGGAGGTCATCTGAGTTTCGTTTGATTAGTTCAACACGTGGCAGATATATGATATAGAGAAAGTGAGAAAATATAAAAATTTATTATAAAACTCTGAGTTTGTCGCGCAAACCCCGTGGCAGAAATGTTTGAACTGCCAGGCAGTTAAATCAAACTACAATCACTATGAAAGTCGGTCGCATGTACTGTATTGTGTTTTCCAACAACCGCTGTGCTCTATTTCTTATTATCATGTCTTTTATTCCAGATCGTGGCATAAAAAACATCCGGCATGGAGTCAGTACAACATAAACAATACAGCTCACCTAAAAAACAAACTCAAAAAGGCCGGTCAGTTCACGAACGAATGTATCTGTGTGTTTCATTACTCTCGAAAATACTCAGAAAAAACCTAGGAATGTAACACATCTGATCCCAGTTAACATAAAACTTCAGGGTTCGGGCTCCAAAGTTAAAAAAGCCTATCTAAGTGAAAGCAAAGTAAGTTTCACATTCGAACCATGCCAAAAAAAGAAAAAAATCACATTCGAACCTTGCCAAACTTTCATTCCGGAATGGAACTCGATGAAAACCGGTAATCAGCTCCTATTCACCTGAATCGAACTGAATTCTAGCGTCACTCACAGAAGATTTTGAAAAGTACTCCTAATCTGCAATATCAAACTTTTTGTCGGGTAATTGTCCTGTATAGAATACTTCACAATTTGAAATGCATGCGTTCTTTGACAAAATTATCGAGCGCGGTAAATCACAAAGTACACGCTGAAACTCTACTCTTTTTGAGCCTGTATGTACGTTAGGTTGCAACAGTTTTCTTGAATCATTCTCACAAATTTATTGCAGGTCACGTAGGATACTACGTAAACGCAGCTACTTATGAACAGTTGAAAACGTGTTGTCCAGAGCTTATCGAAATGAAGCTAATGCAACGTAAGTCGATGTAAACAAAATTCAAGTTATTCGAGCCGGATTCTGCTGACAAACAAAAAAGCTGCGTTTAACAATGAAAAACGAAGATAAAAAGAGGTAAGAGTAAGATATAAGCAAAGGTTGTTCACGGGTGAATGCAGTTCTCCAGTAAACAGTGGTCGAGTTTCAGGCACTTGTGAACCATTTATTGATTGATTTATATACGTACATAGCATACAGTAGCATGTGAGATACATAGAGAAACAGAAAGTAAAAGAAAACCAACTGAATTTGAGCGAAATGAAAACAATAATCGAAACCATGATGAACAGGAAAGCGAACATTGAACGAGCATATATATATGACTCTATACACTTGTGGTATATCTGTTCACAACGTCGAACTTGAGACGCGTCAATGGAGATTTCCTTGAATGTTGTCTCACTCTGTATTTCACTTGAGCTTGCTTAGATGAGTGGGCGACGATTCAGCTAAAACACTTCGGGCTTATGTCTCGTATAAAAAACTGTATGAGTATTTTTTTTCAAATTTGACCAATCATATTTTATCCATACATAGTATCTAATGTGAAGTCATAAACTATCAGTTGAAGTTATTACTTGAGTGATAGATAGTAGCTTAACGCATTTTAGCTGAATCGTCGCCCACTCGCCCACTCCTTAGATTTTGCGCTAGCAGAACGTGTTGAATTGATTTCTAAGGCGAACAAACACACAGTGATATTGAGGTATCGAGATGAAATCAATTTTTTCGAACATTTTGGTGACCGATCATGGCAGCCTTTATTCTCCAAACAAACGTGAATGAATTATTTTCGAAACTTCAACCACCTTTCCACGTGGTTTTTTCATGGACGAAACGAAATTCAAACCCACAATGGTTGATCCAAACCAGTGCAAATGATTATTTCTAAAAATTATTAGACTGGGTAACTTTTGTTTGATTCCTTGCTAGAATGAGTACGGAACTAGTTACCGGATCAATTCGTTCGAGAATGGTTGGTTTGAATTTGGTTCGGGAAATGTCGGTTGGTGTAAAAAGCGGCCGCAATGCCTAGGGGGGTTTCAGCTGAAATTTCGTAGTTTTGGATATATTCGAATTGGTGTTTGTAAAACTAGCTGCTACAATTACTTTTTTCAGGCACAAAGTACCCGTACATAAGTAGATTGACGGAGAAAATGAAACAAGTGAACAAGATTTGGGAACAGAAAGGCGACAATTTCTACTGTGCGCCATCGTAAGTTGTTCTGTATTCCACGCTACAAACTACGAAACTAGCGAAACAACATGTATTATTTGATGTCAATTATCACATTTGTGAAACATTGTGGCTTTCTCTGCGGCACCCCGATTAGAGGCCGTACTCGGTAACAACACAGCCTTTTTTCGTTCATTTAATACGCTCGCGGTGCGTAAACGAGAAATAAACGAGGTTGATGTCTGATCGGCAAACTCGTATTGGGGACAAATCAATATCAGTCGCATAAAGAGCAATGTACAAACACAAACTGTCGTAGCAATAGTGACAAATCTGTTGAAGGTTAGCCAAGCATAGTAACGTAATGGTGAAGATGGAAATTAAACAAATCGAAGTAACGATCATATACACAATTTTGGTCCCTATAAAGCAGTTTACGAAATAAATCATATAGATCTGCAACACAGCCACCATTGTCCCAGATATGGGAAAGACGTTTCACTATTTTATCATGAAATCATCAAATTCGACAATTTCTTCACTAGCAAGGGCTTCATCATCACTATAATGTTCTGTAGTGTGTTTTTCTGTGGCGCAAAATAGTCGAAACGAGAGAAGCAGGATAGGATTGAGGTGCCGAATGCCTCTAGCATATATATAGTTCACACCATTCCTACTGAGACTCCTACAGTAACCTTACAAACTTTCCGAAGGCTGTTGTGAACCTGAAAAGGAAGTTCATGAAAAATGCTCTCGTATATTTACTCCACCTGAGAAGGAGAATGAGGTACGAAAATCCTTAACTTCTCCGATCAAAAGTAAGTGCGCAAAACGGCTTGGAAGTTTCGAAATACTACTGTGGGAGTCTCAGTAGGAATGCAAAAGACTATACTCAGTTCTCATTTGTTGCAGGAGAGGCTACTGTGGAGCCAACTTCCAACTCGTTGAGTTTCTAAAAGGCGTGGAAAAGGCCACGGTCAGTTTCTTACTTGTGTGTTAAGAGGCGGATGATCATGCATCTAATCTGTGTTTTTATCTAACCTAAGATTTGATTAAGAAATAGTCGTGATTTGACCGATCAGGGCTTGACATTGGTCAGAATAGGAATATTCCTAGTGTTGAATGATCGCTTCTCTTCTCTCTCATTTTCAAAAAAAGCAAATGTATGTTTGTTGCACGTCAAGTTTTTATTTCAAACTTTAGGACGGGATCGACTCATTCCAAGCACTAACGCTGCGATAGAGCTTCACCAGAAAAAAAAGAATCCATTTCCACATTATGAGAAGCATATTAACAGAAAAATATGCTGGGTTTGGCATTGACATGGACTTTGTTAGACCTATGGTCAATCAATAAACAATGAATTCCCAATTGTACTGTTTCTAATGTTGATGTCCATGTTTTTCTGTATCCTGGCACGAACGTAACACGAAAGTATGAAACTAATAACGTTGATTGCAAATGTGCAAATACACTGGTCAAGTATTACACATTACGCGGGCACGCGAATAAGAATTGATGTTTCGAAAAAAAACCAGATCACTGTTCGCAATTGTTGTAACCTTCGTACTCACGAAGTCACAACGCTAGGTATTTAAGGCGATACGTTAGCCTTTTGGTATAGCACAACAAAACACTAATTAACTAGGTTTATTGATGATATATATAAGACGATACAATATAACCTTGATTCCTGATAACAGTGGAAGAGAGAGAGAGAGAAGTACTGAGCCAGCGCTCAGTAACCAGACGATAAACTAGACTGTTTCTAACACGTAGGCAGACAGGTATTTACACACGTAAACAAGCGTGAGGAAATGCTAATGCGGTAGAGAACATAAGTATAGAATGCCACGTGTATGCTAATGAGAATAGCCAATGAATGCGGAAGATTATACGTGCCAAAGGCGCACGTATCCAACACCTCCCATTTTGAGAAATGAAATGGGGGTTGAAAAAAAATAACTAGAGTCACGAAGAAAGAAATCGTAGAGAGAGTTTGACATACACTTGTTATCAAGTGGGTCGACCGCCTCTAGTTAACGACTATTAATTTTTGAATTTAAATTATGACGCACCCGAAACAGAACAAAAATGATAATAACGATGAGAAATTGATGAACAATTGAAATTGAATAAAATTAAGGTACATTAATGTTCAGTCAGTTTATGCAGTTCACGCTGCAGTCACTCGTCTAAGAATTGTAGCGCGCGAATCAGACTACTTGTGGCACAATGTTTGTAGTGTCAGGGACAAGAGTTCACCTCATTAACTCTTCCCGATTATGTACAGAACAGTGTTTTGTATGATGGTTTTATTGTGAGAGCCGCCAGTTGGGCTGCGGACTCTAGCAAGAGTGCCAAATCAATACATAGGCGGGTTGGTTGTAATACGCCCGCACACATAGATGGTATCTAATATATATGATCCACACATAATAACTAGGAACTAGGATGGGAACACTACATCCTCCCTCTTTTACAAGCGAGAGTCCCGCGAGCAAAAGAAGACGAATGGGTTTTGATATTGGTGTTCACATTCTAGTTCGATACAATAAAAAATCTTATCACATCATACGGACTCATGCTTAATGAAACACTGAACTGTGACTGTTCTCTCAAATACGACAATGTTGTTCTACAGATTTACACTATTAACCCTAATTAAAAGGTATCCGTAGCTCCACTGTTTTCACTATAACTGAATGAGCTAAAACACATGTTACGACCTCACATGTTAAACTATTTCTCACACAGAACAATGGGGATTTTACATCAACAATGCTTGACCAGAATAATCATCCAACAAAACTAAAGTGACCTTTCGATTTGCAAAAAAATAGTTTCCATATATTACTCAACGTCTATTTCACATGTACGTTATAGCCATAATACTATTATCAAACTAAAATAATCATAAATGACACATACATCATTAACATTGCCGGCATATTTAAAATATTAAAATTATATCAATAATATCAATTACTGGCCGCCCCTTTTGGGGTCCAACCATCCACTCACACGGACCAGTAGAATGAGCTCCCGCAGGCTCATAGCTCCAAGCACGGCTTTAGCATTTTGAATATAGTTTTGATGTAATATAGCATAGTTTAGAATATAGGTAAACCGGACAGAGAAAATATGGTCGTTCTGTCGATGAATATAAGACGAGGTCAGATGAATATGGATGAGTACTGGCGAAATGAGACGAACAGTAGGTTTAGATGGTGTAGCGGTAGTTTGACGGGCGTCCCGAGAGTTGGAATCTCGGTTTTCAGAGTCTTTTCTTGAAGATGGAATAGGAGGTGAGAAAAGACAGATCTCGTAACCCGGAAGACCTCCATGTCAGGGACAAGATCTCCCCGGGACCTCCATGTCAGGGACAAGAGTTCACCTCATTAACTCTTCCCGATTATGTACAGAACAGTGTTTTGTATGATGGTTTTATTGTGAGAGCCGCCAGTTGGGCTGCGGACTCTAGCAAGAGTGCCAAATCAATACATAGGCGGGTTGGTTGTAATACGCCCGCACACATAGATGGTATCTAATATATATGATCCACACATAATAACTAGGAACTAGGATGGGAACACTACAGTAGTCTGATGTCGTTGACAGTCGTCATGTATGCTGGGAGGTCAAACTACAACTAAAATTTCGTCATCATACACTGAACAAAAACAGCTAAAATACTACCAACTTATACACCTTTTGTCGCTCACACTGATATACCGAGCAGGCCATCCGAAAACTTGGGTGAAAAACATCTTTCGATGTTTTTTTCCAAGTACCTTGAGATACTGGGTTTAAACCAACAAAAAACGAGACGCAGTCAGTAAGCAAGTGCGAGAGCCATGATAACAGATGGAGGGATAAGATATGGGTGAACCTGATGATTTTTTGTAGAGATTTAATTGGACGATGAACATGTTGGTCAACAAAAGTAGCGCAAAAGGTCAAAACAGACTGAAATGATCAATTTTATTGTGTTCAACAGGATGTGCGTGTAATTTGATCCCTCGGTACTTGTTTGATAATTTGGAAATTACGAAATGCTGATCCAACTGTAACTAATTCCTAGGTTAGCTTTGGTGTCCGTACCATTACCTTTTTCACAGCTACACCATTTCCCCCATTTTGTAAAAAAAATGATAACAGATTTCGTAACCTCTCAGAAACAGTACAGCACATTGAGATCTTCATTCTTGACGAAACAAACTGGTATGAAACATGTGGTTAATCCACAGAAAAAACGATGAATTCACAAATAGTGAATTGAATATGAAAAAAGTGCAAAAATGTCTCAAAGGCCAACAACACTGTAGTCAATAAAACTGTAAATACTACCGAAAAACAAAAGCACAATATAAAACATCGGATCAAACTAGTAAACAAAGGCGAGATCAAAATGAGAACATGCAAAGAAATGGAAAAATACAACATTGTGAAAAGGCGACAACAGTCTCTACGTTATCATTACAACAACGGAACAAATGGCGCATTTAACAACTATACAGTTCTTTTAATCGTGACGTTCTCATCTGAAGATTCCAAGAAGTCTCTTTCAGAACTCGTGAAAATGTGGCTCAATAAATCGTTTCGTTGTAGTAATCATCTGATTGAGAGAGACGTCATCAGACAACTAGTATGACACAACCGTCACTAATCAAGACAAATATAAATCAATATCCATGACTTGCATACAACTTTCCTCCACGACACATTAGATTGCTCTTTCCACCAGGAATTTATCTCCAAACGCCGTCATTTGGCGTATTTTTCGGTCCACGACGGGAGAAAACTCGAAAATCAGTGGACAGCGTTGGGTGCTATTGTCTACTTTCTGAACCATCTTCCGTACCACGGAAACCAGGTTCGATTCTAACTCACGACATCTGAAAGTGGGGTTGATGCAGGCAATTCAACACCAGAAAGTGCAATTGAATTATAGATCATAATAATATGTAACAATATGCTACATCAGGCCTTATAAAATATTCATTCCTAAGATTTCAGGATTACAGAAAAGAAGAAGACTACAATGCTAGAAGTAAATTGAATAGTCACGTAAAGTCGTAAAGTTAGCATTCTAATGAGGAACCGTGCACTTTGTCATTGCACGTTTCTGAGTTCTGTTGTGTTTACATGTTCCACGTGACTGTGCAATTGACTAACAGTATACTACTTTCTATCTATTGACTGTGACGAACCTGTGTGCCCTAACCGTGAGCACTTTTCTCCCATCCCTGGCCGTTAGAACGTTCTCCAAGTGTTTGAATTCAATAGATGTACAGGACAGATCCATCCATTCCAACTTTCCCACAGAAATCCACTCAGTTAACGCTTCCCAATGAGAAAATTGAGAATTGCTCAGAGACAACCGAGTGAGCGCTGGCAGGTACGTCGGCTGGAAATAATGTCACGATAAAATCAGAATTAGAGAGCGAACAATGATGAAGTGCACAACTTTCTGTGACTGAAGTGCACAATGACTATTCAATCTACAGTGTAGTATAGAACGTGCATTGGAAGCCGCAACATTGAAGAGTATACGTGAGACATACCCCAGTCAAGTTGTCCACGAAGCCAGAAAAAATCGAAGAATTCGCCGGAAACGAGAAAATTTGTCAAAATTACTAATTTTCACGTCTTTCAATCCGAATACGGATTACATCTTGTCGACTGGTCGGGTCTTACTGTTGTATGACGTTAGAGTGTGTACTACGTGAAAGAAAAACTGTTAAGGTCTAGTCTAAAGCATTCTGAAACACACTCCCATTCTGAAACACACTACACAGCTATCGGCGAATTGGCGAAACTACTCATGAGCAAAATCTCTATAGCATTTCTGGTCATTTTAGATGATAGCTGTGAGATACCAGACACATATAGTCTGTTTCACGCAACAATAGCCCTCTACAGTAAGCTTGCGAATCTTTCAAGCAAATTTTTGATATCTTCTAGGTAAGGAAAATAGTTCAAACTTTGTGATTTTGTTCTCCACATTGGTTAACACGAGCCTAGAGAACAGTGAATTTAAAAGTCCGTCTGTTTAATAGATAAACAGCCTTGAATATTCGAAATATTACTGTAGAAAGTCGTCGATTGATGAAACGGAGTATATCTTGGCCTCTACATTAAACCAGGAATCAGTAAAAATGGGTAAAAGTTGCCAGAAATCGCATTGTGAGGTGGAAAACTCTGAAAAGCAAATCCACAAAATATAAAAACTAACCTTGAACTCAAATTTGTCCAGATTGCAACTTGTCAGTGCCAGTTCCCTCAACCTCTCACTGCAATTCTCAGCCAGCTTCCCTGTTAACTCCGCGGTCATCCAGGCGGCATTATACGACAAATTCAACACCGTCAGAGATGATAAACCTAAACGGGTTGAGTGAATTCACAACTTATAAAATATACAAAGGATTGCATATTCAACCATTTCCTGAAAAAGCTCCTTTCATAATATTTGGATTCATGATAGCACGTTTCTGTTGTTTCGAACATGCAACTGTTTTTCAGTAGCTTTCCATGGATCGTTCTCATAAATCTCGAGCCTTATAAAAACTGAAGCAAACCATCTCTGAGTTGTAGTTCGATCTCGAAAACAACGGATAATTGGAAGCCCACTTCGTACTTGTTTTTAAGCAGGAAATACAGCACGTTTTATTGTCCTGACCGTATGAAACCAAGCCGGTCAATTCGAAAACGTACAAAAATAAAACTACCCACCACAAATAGTTTCCATCAGTTCACGTGATCCATCCTTCAACTCCAGATTGGAGAGATGCAGGGACTGGAGAGAGGGTGCCAGACGCAAAAGAAAACTCATAGAACGACCACTTTGAAGCTCGCACGACGATAGATTCAAAGTACGAAGTGCGGTCGGTGAATCGAGAGCCTGCAATACATTAAACATTTATTCACTTATTTATAGTAATTTGCATATTCTTACTTCACGCAACCGTGAAACCATGAACTATACCTTGCGCCTTCTAAAAAATGAAGATCTGAAAGGTTTCCCACATCTCATTTTCCTGCTATTTGTAAGCGATACTTACAACTTAAAATATATTGTATGTGTTCGCGCCTGGTTCCGTACTCATCAGTGCCAGACTGTCAATAATACATGTGATGATTCGTTTTCCAGGTCATCTTGATTCTTTTTAATTTAAATGATAGATATGGTCTTCACTTTTCTCTGATTTTCCCATGTCAAAGGGGAACTCACCGTAACCAGGCTGTCAATAATGTCATCAGTAATGCCGGTGGCATCAGCCTTGAAATGGTGGCAGGTTGGCAGCATGCGGGCTAGAAACGGCACGTCATCTACACACAGCTCTGCAAATCCGCAAATTTAGGTTATCTTACTATTTCTGATGGTAGCAAGGTTTTCAGTTTTGCTAAAAGACGGTCGCGCCTGTATTTCTCGAACTCCAATAAAATCGGCAGAAAAACTTTTATTTAGGTGATTTAGAAAAAAACGTAGGCATTTCTATGCTTTCAATAAACCAACTGGTTGATTCTTCTCAACGTGTTCATTGCGTATTTGTCATACTAGTCAATCAGCTCGAGCAGTTGTCTGCCAACATATCAGTCTCGGGTTCGAGTCCTCCCTGAGGCAGTCCTTAAAAACACTCACCAACGTTGTCGAGAATCAACTGTTTCACTTGTTGTTTCGAACCCAACACAGCTTTGAAGATATCCTCCTTGTAGTCATCAACTTCATGTTGAGCTAAGTCCAGTTTGGATGACTTGTCAAACTCTTTCAACAAGCTGACTACGGAAGCGGGAGCATTAGCTGTAAACAATAAAGTTTGTAAACAATATGAAAGTTTGTAAACAATACAACGAAAGACTATTAATCAATCAAAAAACTTGTATAGACTATTTCTGATAAAGTAAATAGTTGTTCCATTAGAATACGTTCTTTTACTTCACAAAATTGTTGAAAACTTCTCAATTTCGTCCAAAAGAAGCTTTTCAAACCTATCTGACTATCATGGAGAATTGTTCTATCAGTTTGTGAGAACATTGTTCTCAAAAACCTTCTGTATCTGCAATATAGTTGTACTTGCATAGTTGTACGGCTGTAGAATTGGACATAAAATACAATACTTCTATTTTACGGAGATAGTCTAAGATTGAATGTCATTATAATAACTATCATTAGCATTAACAAGATAACAAGTGAACTCACGACAACCCATTTTAAAGAGCATTTCAGCCGACGATAGCTTCAAGTGACAGTTTAAAAGCCGGGGAACATCGAGTGATTGCAGAGGAATTTCGTTATGCATCTTAAATACACACATATACCACCAAGTTATTTTTCTAATTTTTATAAGAAGTAAGGGTCGCTAGTTAAAAACCAGCGACTTCATACAAAACGAATGAAAATCAAACCGAAAATTGATGGAAATCGCCGTTTTGAACTATTTTGGAGGGATCGCGACTCAATAATGAGGGAGGGGGGGGGGGGGGGATATCGCGAGCTCACAGAAAAATGAGAGACCCTTGGTGCCTTGGTGGTGTATGAGTACACAGGTCTGTTCATTGAATCACCTGTGTTATTAAGCAAGAAATCAGAATTACAACTACGTTGTATGCAAATTTCAAATATCTGGTTTTTATAGTGAAACCTCACCTCCACCACCGTTTTCATAGTTTGGTTACCCCAATTGAACACCTGACTTTCATCTAACTTTTGTGAACAACAAAGTCGCATCATGTCTTTATACCGGAAAAGGGCTCCTTTTCGCAGTATAGTCTGCTAAACCCAATCCAACCTTACCTCACAGTCATCCGCTCCTTGAATTTCGATCAAATGTTGAGCTGGCAACTCATTTAAACACTCATTGTACACATCAACAATCGTGGAATCACTGTAAGTGACAGTGAATCGTCAATCTTGCAATTAGACTGGTGTTAGAGAAGACAAGAAGAGACAAAATAGTTGAAACCGGTTCCGAAATATATTGTGATCAAATCACCAAATCCATGTACACATTTCGTTCACCACTTCTATGTTTTCGCTAAAGTTACTTTCCAACAACTTATAACTAAGGATTCGACGAAATAGTATAAAATCTGGATTTCATAACCCTTTACTCATCATGCACATGACAGATCTTCGAAACTATCAATGTTTATCCCAAAGATTGGCTGAATACTGTTTAAATCTATGTAGGAAAGATAAAGAGTATTACGTCAAACTACAAACATACCTTGGAAAAGGAAACATCTTAGTCTTGATTTTCTTTCCATTCACCCCGAGAAAGGTTATTTTCACAGTAATTGGCTTGACAGCCGGAGTGGGCGGAGCTTGCTGCGCGGCTGGTACAGACGGGGGACGCTGACTAACATCGGAGCTTTCGTGCCTGAATTTAGAGTTCAATCACACTTTAGTGTATTCATATACCTTTCTTAGACAAAAAGAAGGCGAACCTCAAAACAGGTCAAATATTTGATCAAATATCAATAATCATATTGCAATAATGTACATCCACCGTCAGCCTATTTAACCTTTGCTGCTACATTTAACCCGGTTACAGATTATATTGGCCTCGAGTCATGCTACAGTAAAGTTGTCCGGACAGTCATAGAGTGCCTATAAACGGACTGCCTTTTCCTCGAAATCTGAAGAATTTGCCTATTTTTGATACAAATATTGATTTTCACAAGTTTTCATCTGAAAACCTACTCCTTTTTCGCGAACAGTCGGACCTTACTGGTGTATGCCTCATGTATAGTTTGTTCCACCTACTCATAAACCTCTACAGTAATACGCTCAAACTTTCAGCTCAACGTTTGGTATGTTGGTGTTTTTAGAAATTCTGCAAATTTTGGTACTGCCATCTGCATCTCTACTACTACAAACTCTGAAAGGTTGAGACCAAAATAATGACCTCTAAACTATAAAGAGCCTCCCGAATATTCGATGGACTACTGTAGATGAACATACATTGGTGAAACAGAGTATACAAACCTCTGAAGCGTCTGGTCGATAGAAGAGTGCGTGGAGGGAGAGCGAGATGGCGATACGCCTACCAAGGGGACACTTGCCGCTGACGAACTGAAATGTCGCTCGATTCAAATATCGAGAAATCATTTCATTTTATAAAAATTATTAATAAAGGAACGAGAAAATCAATAATGTCTAAAATCAGAGATCTTTCCCCCTTCGGGGCACTCATTTTGAAAAAATGTCGAACACTTACCGTCCACTCCTTGTTTCATCAGGTAAACTACGTCTTTTCCTAGTCAAATCCGCCGAGCTATGCACTTTTCGCTTTCTTCTTGTAGGGGTGTCGCTATCGACTCTCTGGATCGAACGGCCAACCTTCAAAGATTACTCACTGGTTCAGAAACAACTAACCCACGTCAACCAGTTTCAATATGAATAATGCAAATGGAGCTTGCTGCCTATACGAGACACCGAGAAATACCTTCGAAATCTGAGCAAACTACAGAAAACTCAGGAATACTACCTGAATTCTGCCAACCCAAAAACTTTCGCATGTTCTCAAAATGAACTCCTTGTGCAGAGTCGAACTCGGGCGCTGATTGACGCTGGCACGACACACTTTTCTCTCCACCTTCTGTCCCGGTCAGTGTTATAATGTTAGTCAATGATGTCTTATTAGAATGCTAAATTTACGTGACTATTCAATTGACTTCTAGTTTATCCGAACTAACCTGTGTTAGTGCTCTTCCCAGCCTGTCACCACTGTTCCTAGACGTTCCAGCTGACTGGCTATATGGCCGACTTCCCGTACTGCCACCCGATGAAGGCGCAACATTCTCTCGACCAGCCCACTGAAAGAAATCTTG